>LGAG01000653.1:14864-28483 GCA_001278395.1 Lerema accius | reverse complement strand
TTTGCGAATCAGTCTGCGGCAGGGGCTCATTCAATTGAAACGTGTTTCACAATCAGTCTATTTAAGTTACGGCTGGATCACGACTCGCACTCGCAAACATAAATTAAGACTCTTTTGTAACGCACATCACTCGAGCTAGGTGTGCTGTGGTAACTCAATCAATTTACCACTTAAAATACAAAATTGTCACGGTGACAGTTCAATGACTTTATGATTAATCGGTCACATATTGCGTGACGTTGCTCGATCTGTTGTAGATGATCAAAATGGAGATTAGTGAAGGTGGTAGGCTGGTAGGGGTTTAAGAAAGGCAAACAGCAAGTAGCAATGCTTCATGAGTGCAGTTGTTAAAAAAAGGTCCTGGCTATTAACACCTGGGATGGCTACTTTCTAACGAATAAGCTATATCAAACCATTGACAATTTTTCTCGTTTACAATACCTATTATTAGCCAGATTGTCAGTAGATGGCAGTGCATGCAGGTTGTAGCCAGCAGTAGAGACGTCCATGCCGTCCATGGTGGCGGTGGGTGAGGCAACCGCGTGTTTGCACACCACTAGTACCACTACCACTCGCATTGTTCGATCGAAAGGTCACGGCGCCGGCGCCGACTACATTAGCCCAATCACAATCTCCCGACCTAATACCCATAATTTTAAATTAGTAAGTATTATCTTTTCAACACATATAAAACATGGTGGCTGACGTCCTATCGAACTAAAATTACTTCTGTTGAAGTTTCTTCAGTATTTATCAATTGTTTGAAGCATGAAGATGTTTTTAAAAATGAGCAAGAAGCATGCCGAGCAATAGCTTCAGCTTATTAACACCGAAGTCACTGAATTTGCAGTACAATCGTACCTAATGAATAGTTTTATGTTTCTCCTTCGTTCGTGGTTGCAGCAACAGAGGTGGAGTGCGTTAGCGTCGATCGTTGCGATGCTAAAACACCGCCGTCATCACATCAACAATGCACCATTCGGAAATTTAACGACTCTGTAAACTTTACCGCAACACCCTGTCGTATAAATGCTGTTCCATTTCTAACAATAACATAAGAGGCGACTCCGCGGTCCTTCAGGTACGGGCGACTTTGCAATGTGGCCTGTATTGCGAGACGCATAAAATAAACGGTACCGATGTTGCAAGTTTTCAGTGTGCGGGTGAACGTCGTTCGGAATGTAAATATAATTACGCGCGGTGTATTCGACGCGAGCCGCGAAACCACTGAATATGCCTCGGCTGCAAATGTCACGTTGTAAAAAGAAAAATCAAGAGGCTCGATCAAAGTTTGAAGGAGATAGTGGTACGAAGTAATACAGTAAGATGATAAAACAGAATGATTGAGTAGATGGTACTCCTGCAGATCACAACACTCATTTCATAAATAATCAAATTTTAATGAAAAATCGTTTTTAATAGATATCAAGAATACATAGGCACGTAATTTTTTTCAAGCTATCCCCATTTCACAAAGGTTCTGCAATATGTTGTGGAATTAAGACGACTAGTGATGACGGCGTGTGTCTATCCACCGAGTGCCCGAGTGTCGGTCGGCGGAGCGTGGCGCCTCGGAGTGGTGTCGTTCAGGAAGCAGCCGCGGTCGACCGGTGGACCGATGGAGCGGCGCGGGCGCCGGCAAGCGAGCCGCGCGGGAATCGATCGCCCTTCACGCTCGGCTCGCGTTACACCGGCTCCGTACTCGCCTTCCATCACCTGCACTCGCGATCTACCTGCAACACTCGTATGTGTGCCACCAAGTGCAACACTTTGTACCGGGCTCAATCCGACGGTACTGTCGACTGATGCGCCGGGTAGGTTAGGTTAGGATCTACCTCCCAAAATTTAACGTGTACCGGACGGTTTTGTTTCGGTTACGGTATCGAAACAGTTAAGATTAACTGAGCAGTGCTGCTCCAATGCATCAGTTCTGTTTTAATACGTAAGCCTAGAAACTGAAATAAATACGAAATAAATAATATAAATGATTATGACGAACTGGGCCCAAAAACGCATTCAGCGTGACTATGAGCGTTTGACAGCCTCCGCGGCTGCCTAATACTGCATCGCTGAGGTCTCTCCATAATGTCCAAAGTTCACGAACGAAAAAAGCCAATCTTGTTTTTTATATTGACGCAAAGGTTAAGAATCGACCGACATGACCGTTGCCGCAGTCGCCGCCGGACAAAGGTCGCACTTGGGAAAATAGTTCCTTGGAGCATAAAATACCACAGGATTTTAATGCTTAGCATTAATAGGTATTTTAAACTCGAAGTGTTTTAGAATTTGAGTCTTTTATTTATCGAGTAGGTGAGAGGTTCTCAAAATTATTTCATCTACTGTCCGCCTGTAGAATCAATAATTTTCTAGCGCCCCCTAAATAGCTTTGATCTGAATATTATATTTATCTAACTATTCTAGTTAGATACAAAAGCACGAATTATTCATAGCATTGAAAGTGTAATAATGTGCCGGCATAATAAAGTACCTATCTTCTTTGTTATAGCGATTACAGATGGATCCTCTTAGAGCAACGGGAAAAATATTACTTTTACGATAAACATCATACCCCCTTCCGATTCAGTTGCATCTTAAATTAGGGTTGGTTTATTTGTTTATATTTAGCACCGTTTTAGAATTCCTATTGACGAAATTCATCATTGTACTAGTTTTTATCATTAGTTCATTTGAAAATTGTCTGAATTACACCATAATTATAACAGAATGATAATAATTAGGTATGCCAATGTGATAAAATGTATGACATAATTTATTACGATAACTTATCTATATGAGGTATCGGTTGACTGTAACAGTTGCGTGTAAATGTAGGTAATACAGTTGATAATATTTAAATTAATCGACATTTACATAATACACGGATGCAAGAATTTGAAAAAAGCGATAATAACCGATAGTTCTAGAGAAAGACAAAGTTCTGCGGAAAGACTCGGAAAAATAAAAAAAGCATCAAAGTAGGTCCTACCTAATACTTATCACGGTTCAGTTCAGCGTGATCAAAAACATAATAATAATTCCTAATGTTTACGTAACCACGCTTTGACATTTAGTTGAAAGATCTAATACCTAATGTATATAAGCATTTATCAATTGGGCAACTCTTGCAAGACCTTCACAGACAAACATCGATACTATCTGTTGCACTCCGACTTAAAAGTTCTTTCACGTTATTGAGCGTGGTCGGTGATTTCTTATAATTCAAGAAGCCTATTTCCAACCCTATGTAAGCTATTCGATTTTTTTCACAAATGTTTAATGTGTCTGCACCAAAAAATATCTGATTCCAATAACAAAATAAAATGCAAATACTGAAAAGCAAACCTAAAACAAATTCCTTTGGAGGCAAAAACATCAGTGACCTAGAGACGAGGCATAATCATTTTCTTGCGAGGAAACATTGCACAAATCCTTGCGCACGCGCATCCCATCTGCTAGGTCATCACCGCGCTGCACTCTCCTCGTATGCTTCGCTGCGAATTGGTATGCATTGACGTGCGGAAGCGTTGTCGTGCTCGGAATAATTCTTTCAAAAATGGCGTCGTGATGTAACAAGTCGCATTCGATTCGGCGATTACCATGTGTAATTGCGTAAATTATTCTGTAACCCTCTGCAAAGTGTCTACAACACTGAAGCTGACGCATAACTTCAATCCTTTTGATTTTCCTTCTCTTTATTGACAAATAATAAGTAAATATTTTTGTAATTTCCAGTGAACACCGGCTACGAGTCTGATCGCGACGAGTGGAGAAGCAGCCGTTCTCAGTTCTCGACGACCGCCTTCGACAGTCTCGCACGCCCCACCAAAATGGCAATGGCCCTGACGCTCAAGAAGCCTCAGCGGCTGGAGCCGGTCCCGCAGTATTACCGTCTCGGCGGCGACACCAAGCCCAAGCTGACGCCGCTCCCGTTCAGGCAGACCAACTTCGTGCAGCGGCCGCCGCGGCTGCCGCGCCCCAACACCGACACCAAGCGGAACTCCAACCCGGAGCACCGGAAGTATGCGTCGCTGCAGAGCTTGGAGCTGCCGAAGAAGCTGAGCGAGCCGAAGAAGACCAACTATTCGAACCTCTCGAACAGAATCACCGGCATAACCAATAAACTGAGGGACTTGGGGCACGCGACGAACACGATCGGCAGGTTCAAGGCTCAGTCGCACGGGGACGTGGCCCACCTGAAGCCGGTGCTGAAGAGCCAGCCGGCTGACGGCGGCCGGCGGCCCGTCGTCAGGACCTGCAGCGCTGAACCACCAAAGAAAGTTACTTTTAGTGCTTTTGCCACCGTGCAAGTAGTTTAAGACCGTCGCTGGAGATCTAGAGATTAAGACTTGAACGGAACAGTGATTCGGTTAAAACTATATTATTGATGGTATCGTGGGACATTCTAATAACTAGAAATTTTATTTTCATTTACATTTCTGTATGTATGATGTTGTACGTATGTACAGTTGTTAGACAAAGATATATAGCTGCATATACTATACTAATTCACCAATTGTATATATAACGTTGTATCGTTTAAGTCTTCTCGAATTTTACCTTAAGAGTCAATTCACACCGGCTGGCAGCGGCCGACGGGAAACGAGAATGCCGACTGCGCGTATGGCCGCGATATTCTCGTTTCCCGTCGACCGTTGACGGCCGCTGCCATTTCGGTGTGAATTGACCCTAAGGAAACCTTTACTTTCTTATACAGTATACCGTGTCTGACAAATCATTATGGTAGGTACTCCACACGTAGTCTATTTTTGATTTGTTTTTTAATTCATATTAAGTCACATTTTTAATTATGTTTGTTTGATGCTGATCTGATCTGACAGTGGAGGGAGCGGGGCCGCGGGGACCACGATATATGACACGCAGTGAAATGCCACCAATCTTTATGAGGGAGATTGCTGTCGGTCAGTTTCAGGTACTTTTGAAATTTCAATATTTTGAATGCCCACACAGACACTATTATATTGTAAATTGTTACATAAAGTGGCGGGAAATATGCTGGAAATAGATGTTACTATTTCATTCGATGGAAATGAGTATTAAAAAGTTAAATACATCATAAAATTTGCCAGCCCTCTGGTCTCCAGGTTAGCTCTAGGTGGCAAAGTTGAAACCTTCATTTAAATAATTTTACATATTTTGTGAATTGCTTGCATTATTCCATCCGAACCATGTCATGTAAAAAAAATCACTAAGTATAGATAATTTCATTTCTGTTATGTAATAAATACTTATATATATTTCTAATCATGAAGTAAATGATTATTGTTATACCTGGTGAATATGTAAAACAATAGGAAAGCAGAAGACTTGTATATTGTGGTGGGTGGTGGATGGCGGATGGTGGTTCGAATCTAAGTGGTTCCTAGTCGACACGTTCATTGTTGTATTATTAGAAAACGCGTGTATAATTTGTATATTAACATGTATAGTAAATAGTCAAGAGTGTGTAGACTGTGTATTATGTACTAATTTAATACTAATTCATTGTAAATGTGGTGTATAGTTGTTATAGCTGGGCAGACTGTTCAGTGTATCGTGGTTCTTCATGTTTATTATTTGATTAGATTATATTTTTGTGTTGTATGTCGTAGACTGCCGCGGGTAGTTAACCCCGGTTTCGTCGGCACATACATATTACGTCAATAATATTATAAGTATATTTTAAATAATATATGACAGTGTATTTGATTCCGAGTTATAAGTTATGTGATTGAATTGTTGTTGATCGTTTTATTTTTATCTAAATTTGTTTGAAAAATAATAAATCATTTTTAGTTGCAAAAGTACATTTAATTTCCTTTTCTTCCGGAATTTACAACCCCATTTAAAGCATTACTTAAAAAGTTCTTCTATTTTTATTGTCAACCCTGTAAAGTCAAATTAGACATCGTCGAGTTTAGTCTTAACGGCCAAGATATCGATGGAGAACTACCTATAATAAGACAAGTAGGTATACTTATACGTCAAAATGCAAGTTGAAGTAATTTTTGATAAGTCACCGCCACTAAAGGACATCAACAACCAGAGATCGGAAAACCCATTAAAAAAGGATAACCGATATAAACGGTTAACATGTTGATCTGTTAACCTATTAAAACGGTTAACCTGTTAATCTGTTAACCTGTTCAAACGGTTAACCTGTTAACCTGTTAAAATCGTAATATAATGATTCTGTTAACAGGTTTAAAATGTTACTGCTAGGTACCTAAACGTATGGGTTAACCGTGACTTTGAAGGAATTAGTAATTACTGTTAATCTCGGTTTTTCGGTTATTAACCAGAATGAATGAGATAGAATATTAAGAGAGAGTGGGAGGAAAGCGATGTGCCGCCGACTTCACTGGATTATATCAATAATATTCAACCGTGCTTGACCGACACGTTAAGTTATCGAATACCTAATAATAGGAATTAATAAAAATAAAATTATAATTAAAAAAAACTAGAAATCGCCGGCGGCTCCGCCCGCGTAATTTTCCTGTTTCTAGATACTTTTTTTTTGCTGATTCTCTCCTATTCATCTTAGCATGATGTTATGTAGCCTATAAGCTTCCTCGATAAATGGACTATCTTACACTAAAAGAATTTTTCAAATCGGTCCAGTAGTTCCTGAGATTAGCGCGTTCAAACAAACAAACAAACAAACTCTTCAGGTTTATATATTAGTATGGATAGTCGTAATATGAATGAAATAAATTAATATTTGCGTGGCTCGCGCGATGCGACGTTGTTTGGCTCGCGCGATGCGACGATGTTTAGATCGTCGCTTGTCGCTCGGTCGACCTCGTGCTCCGCCATTTTGAACCGTAAATGCAGAAACCGTATTGAATTTAGTTAGGGTTAACCGAAATGAGTACCGTAACATATTGTTTCTGTTAACACATTTCATTCTGTTAACAAGTCATTTAGGTTAATCGATTGATGAAAATACAGAATTATTCGGTAACCCTTTTAACCTGTTAACCCTTTTAACAAGGGGTTAATAACCGATAGATTTCGATTATTAACCTAACCGAAAAGAACTCTGTCAACAACCTTTAGCTTTGTGATCAATGATGCTCAATTAAGATTGCGATCATTAAAAGAGAAGAATTAAATTATTACTAGCTCCATCTATGCAAGAACAAAGTAATCAAGGTGTTTATCATGAACAAAAGTAGATGGACGAACAAAAGGTAGATGATAATCAAATCAAATCAAATCAGGCGATAATTATGCACATTTTCACGTTCCTTTAAAATGCTATGTTAATTTCATTTCAATTTTATTTGCAATAAAAATAGAATACTCATTGATTGTGATAATATCGGCGCGCTGATACGAGACAGGTCACGCGGACCTTGACAATGAATGATAACAAGTCGCGCTGGTGACAACGACGGTCTATATCGACTGGAGAAACTACTTTTAACAAAAGAAGCTTTTAGCTAAAGACATTACGTAATTTGAGATTATAATAAATAAATAAAATTAAAGAAACTATACAATAATATATTAGGTAGAGAAAAGAGATGTGATTTGTTGCTAACCTACAATGTTGTGAGGGAAGGATCCCCACATACTTATTATTTCACACTCTTATCCATATATGTTTAGCGCAACCTGTTTATCTGCATAAACTCCATCTGTAGAAACGAAATGTTTAAATATAAATTTTCAAAATTATGAGGCGTAAATGGACTCCACAGGAATATCCATGTCCGGCTTCCTTTCTCATCAAAATGGAATTATGTTAGTTTAGTATCTAGTATGTAATAGAGTGTATAAGAACGATAATATTAGTTAAGTTTATTGCAATTAAAAATCAAATTCCGTGTTACTTGCGAGCGGTGATCGGTGGGTCGCCGCGGCTACAGCTACAGTACGATACGTGTAATATTGTTATCGTCAGTAGGTATGTTATTGTTTAAAAGTTGTACGTGGAGCACCCGCGCCCGCAGTCGTCCACTGAAATTCGTCGCCAATACATACCGCCGTAGTTACGCTTCCAGGTAGGTCATTTTAGCCAAAAATTGTGTTCATAGAACTCTAACAAAATAGTGAAACGTAAAAGATTGAAAGTACAAGTAAATACCTACTAAAATTGTATTTCAAGTTAATGTTTCAAGAAAATCAGCTTACTGTTTCCGTTTTCCAGTATTATATTTTGAAACACGTTTATTATTATTATTGTTTATATAAGACTGGTACTTATCTAAATTCGTAGCTCTTAGGAATCTTAGATATATTTTTAAAACAACAAAAAACAGTGCAATATTATCAAAATCTTGCTTAGTGATTAGGTACCTACCTGTTAGATTAGATTGCGTAACTTTCCAATTATTATTTTTTAAAGGTGATTGGTATATTTTACGACTAATTTTAAGTAAGTTGCTAACTAGGTTCTTAAATGCTACGTTGAGTTTAGCTGAATGTTGTTGCACAGCATTGCAATTGAAGTCTCCAATGACGGGTGGTCAATACCTATATCTGAATATGTAATTGTAAACCGGGCCTTAGAGCTTACTAGAAACTCGCACACATGCTTTTGTCAAGTTTGTGGAGAGCTATGCAGACACTTCAATCTTGCCCATTTCAACCTGCTGTTAATCTGGGGAACTAACGATACTGTCTGTTGCAAAGGAACCATGTCGGTCGCCAGCGCATTCGAGGCCAGCAAGATAGTGCCCGACGTGGTCTCCGTCGCGCCCCCTGCACTCGTCGAGGTAAATACACGCTAATATTGTTTCATCAAAAAATAATCTGTAACTGCCAACTTAATTAATAAATCTGCATTTATTTGTCACGTCAGGTTAATTTATCCAAAGATGCTGTAACCGATAAATGTTGATCATTAAGAAACATTATTAAGCTGTGTGTACTAACAGTGACATCAACAATAAATTTCTTCACGTAAATAATTACTGAAATTGATTGAAAATCTTTTGGATTTAGATACCTTTCGTGTAACAGTGCAGAGGCGCCTGCTGCTTTCTACCTAAGCGAAAACTTACAAAGTGTATTGCTATTTCTAGTTATTTATAAATACCTATAAATTAATAAATTAAAGTGTTATGTTACTTGCACTTCTAGCTGAAGTACCCGAGCGGCGCCGAGGCCAACCTGGGTAACGAGCTGGCGCCCACGCTGGTGAAGGACCAGCCCGTCGTCTCCTACGAGGCCGACCCTGACTCCTACTACACCCTAGTCTTTACTGGTACGTTTACCACTTTTTGATATAGGGTAGTAAAATAGCACGTGACATATTTCACTGTCAAGATCATTAAAACGTGGGGTAACGTAATTTCAGATCCCGACAACTACGACGGGCCGGAGCCGGTGTACCGCGAGTGGCACCACTGGTTGGTGGGCAACATCCCGGGCGCGCGCGTGGCGGACGGCGAGGTGCTGTCCGGGTACATCGGCTCGGGGCCCCCGGAGGGCACCGGCATACATCGCTACGTTTACGTTCTTTTCAAGCAACCCGGAAAGCTCGAGTTCGATGAGAAGAGATTGACTAACAAGTAAGCTTAAAAAACCTTTTCTTATGTTACCTAACTAACATTGCTTCAAATAATTAAGGTAGGATCTTATAATTTCCATAAATTCATCACACAAATTATTTGTAGTCACCAAACCTATAATTTTCCTTTCTCTTCTCGCTCACCCCTTGGCGATAGATAGGATGGCGGGACAAAAATATTACCTGCAGACCTACATAATTGTTACAAGTGATGATCTTATTAACCAGCTGTCTCTGCTCGTTGATCAGGTCGATCGATGGCCGCGCGGCGTTCTCTACGAAAAAGTTCTCCGAGAAGTATGATCTGGGCGCACCCGTCGCCGGCAACTATTACCGCGCTCAGTTCGACGACTACGTGCCGCTGCTGTACCGCAGCCTCGGCGCCTGACCGACCACCAGACACCAGCCACCACACAGCGGCCGCCAGCTGCACGCTACAGTCATAGTCCATTCATGTTAGTTGAGGATCAACACCACCTACCTACTGTTAATGTCGAAGCGATGGATCTCAAACTATTTTCAAAGTGACAGATAATGCAAATTTGATGTTTTCCAAATGGAGTCATTGATATTGACCAAAAATATTTAGTTCCGCCTCCATCGTAGTAGGTAATCTTTGTCGATTTAAAATTGCAAACGACAAATAAACGGTTACACTTTAACAGTGCAACTTAAGTGGCTTCTATTAATTAAAATAAAATTGATGTTTTATTAAGTGTTAATAAAATTAATCAACACAAGATCCGTGCCGTATTACATCTATTAAATATTCAACCTATGTTTTTTAAACGAGCATCCCTATCCTCATCTTCGGTATACAGTGGTTATCCTTTACGTGGCGGAATCTTTCCTTCACTCCATTCTCTAACCAATTCATAATTAGGGCACGTATATATAGGTACCTTACAATCTTACATGTGATGCGACAGAAAGGGCCGCTGGCCGCCATTGACTGACAGACACGCTACAGCCTAAACGGATAGACCTAGAAGCATGAAACTTCGCACAGAGGTTCCTTCTAGAGTGTAGGGGAGCACTAAGAACGGATTTTTGGAAATTCCCACTTTAAGGGGGGAAATAGGGGATGAAAGTTTGTATGAAAATTCAAAAAAAATTAAAGCAAGCAGTTTGCAAATTAGTAAGTATATGGTTATGGTTGAAAGGGATAAAAAACCTAATTTAACGATTTTTTTAAATCAACCCTTAAGGGGGTAAATGTCACCGCAAAACTATAATTTCCTCAAGCAAAGCTGCGGGCAACTACTCGTATTTATAATAAAAATGAATGTTTTGGGTCTGTCTGCCAAAAAAGCCAAAACGGCTGATTTGTCAGAACAATGAATAAAATTATATTCATAATCCTTAATTCAGGGTGTTTGTTACTTAAACTTTATTTTTAACCGACTTCTAAAAAGGAGGAGGTTCTCAATTCGGCCGGTATATATATATTTTTTATGTATGTACACGAATTACTCCACCGTCAGTGGACCGATTTTAATCATTCTTTTTTATTGTGTAGAGACAAGCTGGAAGATGGTCCCATTTAAATATGTTTAGGATCCATCAATGGGTTCTGGAGACAAAATGTGTAACTCCTCAACCGATAGGAATAATTGAGTTGTGTTTGAAGATATTTGGTGTAGGTTCTAATGAAATTGCAAAGCCATTCATATTCATCATAAATATATTATGTTAAATATTTTTGCTCGCGGATTTGTTCATATAAACTGGATAAATAGAAAAAAATCACACCTCCATATCTTCTATACCAACCAGACCCAACGAGCTACATTCACCAAATTTTTACGCTACTTAAAGGCCATTAAAGTCTGTCATTTAACATCATTCTCATCAAATTCGGTCTAGTAGTCTTTCATTTATTATTTCTTCAAGCGTTTTCCCGGTCTTTCAAATAAAATAGCAATATTTCTTACTTAATCTTTAATAACTCCTAAAGTTATTAAAATACTAGAGAAAAACCGTGTGCGTCAGAATGGCCGGTCACTACTCATTTTTAACGTCGATGTATATTTAGAAAATTGATACCTATTTGCTACCATCCATTAAATATTTGCTACCTGCGTATTTTTTAAATAATTCATTTAAGGTGACCGGCCATTCTGACGTCTGGTTAGCCGGTCACTCATCCCGTATGTACAAACTTTTGAGAATTATCGAAGTGTTTTTTCACTATTAATAGCTACCTAAACACCTAATAGTCTGGACTCCGTAGCTTTTAAGGATAAATAGTTATTAACAAAAACAGTTTACGAAACCTTGAGCGCCTACCAAATCAAAATAGCAATAGTTGGAAAAGTTATATCTGTAGAAACCTATTAGTGAATGAGTAGTAGAATATTCTTTGTTTTTATTACATTAATGTAATTTTGTTACGTTAAGAATAACTGTTAGTTTAACGTACCTATAACTAATTCGAGCCTTGGAGCGGTTTGATCATTATTCTTTTAATTAATGTATTTTAAAGAGAAATATTATGTAGATTGATTTTTAGTTTTCTTTCATGTTTTTTTTAAATTGATTATATTGTAAATTACCTAACGTTTCCATTATTCCGGGTAAAAAATAATCAAAATTCTTTTTAAGTGACAAATAGGTGCCTTTTCAGAAATGGTACATGAAAGTTTATTTTTCATTTATTTTACTAAATAACGGATCACTTGGTGACGGAAGTTCATTTTTAGTAGGAAAAAATCGTTTGTACAATAAAAAACTTTTTTTTGTTTGTCCAACAAAGGAACAACAATTTTTCTTCCTGTTTTCATTATTACCGTGTACTAAATAAATACTACTTTAATAAATAATTACTAGAAATACTTCAAATACTCTTTCTGAGCCAGTGACAAATAGGTACATGTTCACTCATTATTTATTTTTCATTGTAATTATTATTTTACACTTTTTAGTTTTGAAGTCGGTTTTTTTTAACGTAGTTATTTTTATTTAATACTTTTTAGTTTATTGCTGCACTGTCAAGTAATTATGAGTAGACCTACTAAAGATGCTGCGCGCCTTAAAAAGTATAGATCTCAAGAAACGAGCGCCTCCGAGTCACATTATCGGACCCTTAAATAGTCTGTGATGAACTGGCTTTGCAATTTCATTAGAACCTACACCAAATATCTTCAAACACAACTCAATTATTCCTATCGGTTGAGGAGTCACAAATTTTGTCTCCAGAACCCACTCTGATCCTATTCATATTTAAAAGGGAGCAACTTGTAGCAATTGTTCATACACGAAATTAAAGACATTAAAATAGGACCATAAACGGCGAAGTTATGGCTGTTATATTTACATGGGTTGAGGAATTCCCCTCATTTTCTCCAGAACCCATTGATGGATCCTTACCATATTTAAATTGGACCAGCTTCCAGCTCGTCTCTACACAATAAAAAAAGAATTATTAAAATTGGTCCACTAACGGCGCCGCGGCGGAGTAATTCGTGTACATACATAAAAATATATATATATACCGGCCGAATTGAGAACTTCCTTCTTTTTAGAAGTCGGTTAAAAAGAGAATCTGTGTTAATATCTTAAACCGATTTGTTTGTAACTAAACCTTAGTATAGTAAAGATCGTCATATACCTATTATACCTACTTATTAAAAGGGTAGTTTTCCAGTAATCGTAAAATGGCTGTTTTATTATTTCTAAATCGTTATTTATTTATTCTTGACCGAAAAGATAAATACTTCTTTTTATAGTTCTCGTTTCAAAATTGATGAAATTTCTAAAAATGCTTCAACCACTATATGCTACATTAGGGGATGAGTTTTTCAAGACCCTTTCTCGGAACATCCCTCCAATCAATAAGGATTACCTTAACAAAGTACCTACACAAAGATTCATGCTTCTAGGTCTACCAGTTTCGATCGCTTCATGAGGCATTATAACATTAGGAGTAATTTAAAAAAAGCTTTGAGTTAGGTTTTTTTTAGATTTTAAGCATTCATCCAAACACAAATTTTTAAAATTGTCGATTTTCAAATTTGGTAGATTTTTTATACTAATTCTTCCCCTTGTTGGGTTAATTATCCATAAACTTTATTATGCCTGTTAGTTTGCCACCGATAAG
>LGAG01000653.1:3869-14170 GCA_001278395.1 Lerema accius | reverse complement strand
AATCGTAAAATGGCTGTTTTATTATTTCTAAATCATAATTTATTTATTCTTGACTGAAAAGATAAATACTTCTTTTTATAGTCCTCGTTTCAAAATTGATGAAATTTCTAAAAATGCTTCAACCACTATTTGCTACATTAGGGGATGAGTTTTTCAAGACCCTTTCTCGGAACATCCCTCCAATCAATAAGGATTACCTTAACAAAGTACACAAAGATTCATGCTTCTAGGTCTACCAGTTTCGATCGCTTCATGAGGCATTATAACCTTAGGAGTAATTTAAAAAAAGCTTTGAGTTAGGTTTTTTTAGATTTTAAGCATTCATCCAAACGCAAATTTTTTAAATTGTCGATTTTCAAATTTGGTAGATTTTTATACTAATTCTTCCCCTTGTTGGGTTAATTATCCATAAACTTTATTATGCCTGTTAGTTTACCACCGATAAGCTTAATATCAATATTACCACACTGCTAGCTTCAAACCTCATGAAGTTCCTAACAATGCTTCATCCCCTATTTCACCGCTTTAAAATATGAATTTCCGAAAATTTTATCCTGATGCCCCTTTTAAAATTTATAAGAAATCTTTGTTAAAATTTTCACGTTTCTAGCTCCACTGATTTCGGTTCTATTATTAAAAGTGATTTTACCCTTTAAGGATTGATTTAAAAGAATCGTTGAATTAGTTTCTTCATGCCTATTACTCATAAACCGAAACTCGAATTTGCAAAGGGTTTGCTTTTAAAATTAGTCGATTTTCATACAAATCAACCCGTCTTTTAGCGACTAACGGGTTGATTTTCCAAAAAATTAAATATCCGAACTTCTTGCTTTGTAGTCGAAAAGCTAAATACTAATTTTCACACTGCTTTTATCCCCTATTTCACCCCCTTTAAATGTGAATTTTCAAAAATCCGTTAGTCGTTCTCTATAGTAGTAGGGTAGAGACCCTTCATAAGAAATCTCTGTACCAAATTTCACGTTTCTAGGTCCTCTGGTTTCAGTAATAATAATATTATGAAGGGCGATATTTACCCCTTAAGGATTGATTTTTGATAATCTTTAAGGCTTTTCATCTTTTTTAGCCATAAAACTAAATATTAATTTGCAAAACGCTTGCTTTAAAAATTGGTTGACCTTCGTACAGTGTTTTATTTGGCTTCGCCGTAGTCGAATAAAAATATGCAAATAGGTAGGTAATTCAATGACAGTATCAATAAGTTATTTGAATTTGTATCTAAATGTGTGATAACGATGAAAACCAAGGACACTGTTATCCAAATAGTATTATAACGAGTTACGCAAACTTAAAACTGTAGAGTTCCACAGATTAATGACAAATTAATGGGACGTATTATTAACCTGTACAGTCTGAAATTAAACTGATATAGGCTGGGCGCAAACGTCCAAAATTCTGATCCGGAATTGACAGTTGGGGAGATCGGGCTTGAAATAGCCAGTGTTAAGATATGGTGACGCAAAATTATCATAACAGAAAGAAATAGGTACTTACTTTATTGTGCCTCTGTCAGACAAAAAATTAGTTTACAACGATTTACTTTGTTAAAGTGTAAATTCTCTACTTCCACAGATACACAATATCATTCAACCGTACCGTTACAATTCCTACAAGAAACGAATAGTAGATTTCTATCTGAATTTGATTAGAACATCATCGTCGCGATTTGGGCGTGACGTGACGTGCAATGGAGAATGTTAACGATTTTTATATATTAGCTCTCCATATTCTCTGTCAAAAATAAAAAATAATGGTGAAAAAATTATTTCGATACGTCAATTACTTCTCAAGTTATAAGCAATTCCGTGCGTCGCCAGCGCGTATTCCCCTCTACCGACTCTGTGACGTCACGCTACATGTTCGAGCGCGCTGTCAGTACCGCGCGGACTACGTCACAGTAGAAATCTCAGGAACTACTGGTGCGAATTGAAAAATTATTTTTGTGTTGGATAGATCATGTAACGAGGAAACTTTTAGGCTAAATAACATCACGCTGCAACTCATAGGAGCGAAGAAATAATGGAAAATGTGGAAAAAACGGGGAAAATTATTCATCTTTGAGGGTTTCCGTTGCGTGCGCTGCGAAAACGGTTCAAGATATCAAAAAAGTATGTAT
Source organism: Lerema accius (assembly GCA_001278395.1). Taxonomy (NCBI): domain Eukaryota; kingdom Metazoa; phylum Arthropoda; class Insecta; order Lepidoptera; family Hesperiidae; genus Lerema; species Lerema accius. The sequence goes on along the minus strand of LGAG01000653.1, from coordinate 12,036 downwards.
GGAAGAATTATTCCGCTTTAAATGATCTAACAAAATGTCCATCTTTTAAGATTAACTCACTATAAACATTTTTATGGTAATCAAATTTGTTCGAAATTAATGTATTATTACCAATTATTTGTTAGAGTTGTATCAACATAACAAGTAAACTTAAAAAAAAAATTTTAAACAAGGTTTTATTACTTGTTAATAAGAAAAAGAACTAAAAAGTTAAAATGCAAAATTTGAAGTCCCTACTGTTAACCGTTGAGGAGTTCAATCGTCTGGAGCCAATCCTGGTAGCAGTATCACATCATGCTTATTATAAACATGCATTGTCATCAGAACTGGACTAGTGTGTAAAATTTTAGCTCAATCGGACACCGGAAATTGGGTGAAATTTAGCTTGCAAGATTTCATTACAAACACCGGACAGGTGAAACTAAATAAAAGCTTGTAATAATATTAATCTTTATCCAAATAAATTTTTGTTTGTTTTTTTGTTTGTTTGAACGCGCTAATCTCAGGAACTACTGGACCGATTTGAAAAATTATTTTAGTGTAAGATAGTCCATTTATCGAGGAAACCTTAACATCACGCTAAGATGAATAGGAGAGGAGCAACAAAATAATTATTTATATAAATATATAATATAATAATTTTTCTGAAGTTCAAATGCCTATAAAATAAAAACTACTAGGTATTTTTCACTAAAACAAAAACTAGTGTATTTGTATACATGTAAGCTTTATTGTGGCAAACTTTCAAGCCATTTGGCATACTTAGTAACATTCTCCATTGCGGTTGTACGCAGGCATATGTACTATATATTTTACATATAATATTTTATATATAACACACTTAGGTAGGTACTCGAAGCAATGCAGCATTTCTGCATATAATATACATCTCTGGTCCGATTTTCTCACATAATTCTTAGAAAGTATGCGCTCACACGATTAAACTGCAATATCATGATAATTACAACAAAATATCATAATAATTACATGAAAGTTACAAATTTTTACATTATAGACCCAAAAATTATTAGTCCAATGCCAAAACTACTTGTATGTTATCAAGCCTGCTTTTGGTTAGTAATTTCAAATCATTTTTTATGGGATATATAAATACAGATTTTAGAATACGTTCCAAAAACTTGAATAATTAAATAATTTAGTTGAACGATTTTGCTATCAAACCTCACCTATACCTACTAATAACTGGTTTATTGAATTATTTACAGATACATAAATCTATCTATATTAACAATTTCGTGCAGGGGTACGGTAGACTCGATCGAAACCTTATATGAATAACAAAACATTAAAAAAAAATGATTTCGAGTCGACAACATTATATAGTGGAGTATTTCGTTAAATTATTATGGCACTGACATACAAACCTCAGTCGCCATTTTATTTTTTTATAGTTAGATGACAAACGTTCCGTTTCACATATAAATAAAATGATCTGTCATGAAACTTATGTGGCAGACGAAATTTTACGCAAGCGAAGCCGCGGGCAACAGCTAGTCATAAATAAAGTCAGCCAAGTCAATATATTTATTTAAATTAAAACGTTAAAGATTTTTAATTTATTATGTTCACTTTAAGATGTTGTTAGGTTACATAGGCGCTTTAAAATTATTCCCTATTGTTAGCTTTTCATTATTTTTTTATTTCATTTAAGTTATTTATAAATATTTAGTTATGATTAGTATAGAATACTCTGTGTTGTTTTTTTTAACATATTTTAATTTATAGCTGGCAGTCTGTCCGTCTAGGCATATAATTTTAAGTTATGATTTTTGGCGCGAAAATAGGATTGATAGTCTGTGGTAGGTAAAAGGAGGGAGATTATTAGATGTATGAAAATAAGAGGAATAAGATTGGTAAAAGTTGAATAATTTATATTTAAAGTAATTAAAGCCAGAATAAGTGATAAAACATTCAACAGTTGTTTTTATTACCTGACCAAATCTTACAAGTCAGAAAGCGGGATTGTATCGAAGTTTTATACTTCTATAATACTTCCACGTCCACAAGAGGTGAGATATTTGAAAATATATTTATGTATTTTTGTGTTTGATTTCAAAAGTATTCATGAAAATGTAGACAACAATGTCCAGTTTTTTTTTATCTAAGTGTATATTTTGGTGTTTTTTTTTCTTTATATGTGAAAAGTCTCAACTCGCTCATAGTAATTAGAATTATGTTATATCTAGTTACCTACAATTGGGTATGAAATCGAAATTATTACATTTGATGGAAGATTATAGTCTCCTACATTATAAATGAGTTAGTTACAAACGAATGAATTATATTCAATAACACGAATATAGTTAATATTATGAGTAATGTCGACTGTTCTTTCATAATGGATAGGTATTAAAGGGTTATGGGTTTGATTCCCTGTAAGACTGAAATTTAAATTTATATGTTAGCCTGGCAGTTATGTGTTCTGTTTTATCTGTTGCATTTGATTTTTACACTAAAGGAAGATAAGCTTGGACTTATGTGTGTGGTATTATTTGGTTATTAAATAAATACACTTAGTAAATTATTTAAACATAAATACTGGTTGTTTTTTTTTAATTTTCAGTTTGAATATTTGATACTGATATGGAAAAGACGAGGAGTACTTACAAGCGTAAAAGAGATTCTTATGAGTCGAATAGTGATTCTGAAACAGCCGCCAAGAAGCGAAGTAATCGCAGAAGAAGACGTAAACGCTACAAACACTCGGAATGTTCAAATCATTCGCGGTGTTGTAATACTGAAAGATCTGGGAAATCTAAATGTATTGACGACCGTGAATCAAATAAAAGCTTCGTTAATAGCCCTATTGAAACTAATTTTCAAGCTGAAACTGAAGAAGAAACCGTCACAGTAATCCGACGCGCCCGAGATGCCCTGACCCCTACTCCTATTATTAATAATCGAGGCGATGATTCTTTCCACAGTAAGTCTAGGACTGGAATCAGTAATGATCAAGAGCAACCTTCAACTAGTACACCATCTGATTCTAATGTATTTTTTGAAATGTTTAGAGATCTATTACAGTCGTTTCGCAATGACGGGTGTGCTGAACGTTATCCTACTCTAAATGCCGTACCTGAATTTGATCCGAGTAAACGTACTCAAACTATAGATACGTGGATTTTAAAGGTTAATGAGTGTGCAAAAATGTACAATTGGTCTGAAAGACAAATAATACATTATGCTTTATCTAAACTTGTTGGGTTAGCACAGAAATGGTATCAGGGTTTGCCTAGTTTACTATTTACTTGGGATGAATGGCAAGTTAAACTACGTTCAGCATTTCCAAGTTGTGAAAATTATGGTCAGTTGTTGACAGAGATGCTTGCTTGCAGAGCCAGATTTGGTGAATCGTTAGAGGAATATTTTTATGAAAAAATGGTATTATTAAATAGATGTAACATTAGTGGTAAAAATGCTATCGACTGTATTTTATTTGGTATTGAAGATAGGTCGGTAAAAACTAGCGCCGAAGCAGCACAGTTTGCCGAACCAGAAAAATTATTGGTATATCTTAGAAACGTAAAAAATACTAAGCGACCTGAACGATTTAATGTGTTTTCGCAAGCAAACAGCTCTGATAATAAACGAAATAAAGTATTTAAAGATAACCGGCCTGATATTAGAATTAAGGCAAAATGCTATAATTGTGGCGAAGAGGGACATTCTTATTTTCGATGTAAACAAGCTATTAAAAGGTGTGATCAATGTAAAAAGATAGGTCATACTAATACTGAATGTAGTGATAAAAAAGAATATCATGTAGCTAATAAGGTTTTACAAATATCTTTAAAGCAAAACAATAGTGATAATAAATATTTCAAGTTAGTGAAAATAAATGGGACTGAAGTTGACTCTTATATAGACTTTGGTAGTCAATGCACGATGATAAAGGAATCGTATGCTAAAAAGTTCATTCAGACTATTACATATAATGATTTACCAGTACTTAAAGGATTTGGTCACTCCGCAGTAGGTTGTTTAGGACGAGGTTTTATTAATCTTGAAGTTGATTCAGCTAAGGCTTATGTAGAAGTTTTTATTGTTTCTGATAATTATTTACAAGTTCCGTTATTAATAGGTCAAACATTTACAGAGCAAGAACATATAATAGTTTACAAAACGGGAGAAAGTTTGTTCATAACTCAGAAAATTGTTGGTATAAATACAGTAGCATTATTTACTCATGATTCCGTAATTGTCAATGGATATACTCAAATTTGCGTTTATTCTAAGCCCATTTACAATGGAGACGTTTTTGTAGAATTTAGTATATGTCAAGAACCAGCAAAGGAATATGAGGTTATACCAGTAGTAACAAGATTGGTTAATGGGAAAGGAACAATATTACTAAGAACATTGAACTCATATAGGCATCATATTGATAAGGATAGGTTAATCACTCGTGCTGTTCCACTCATAGAACTTCAGTCATATTGTGTTAATAATATTAGAAAATCCGATTCAAAGAGTTCTGTTACAGTTATAGGAAAAGATATGGTAAATATTAATAATGATATATCATTCAATGATTCAAAGAAATTAGTTGAAATGTTAAATGAATACCGTGATTGTTTTGCTTTTTCGGTCAAAGAGTTAGGTTGTATTACGGAGGTTGAAATGGATATTAAATTGAACGATGATACGCCTGTGGTTTATAAACCCTATAGGATGCCTCAAAAAGAACGTGAATTAGTACGAGAAATGGTACAAGAACTTGAAGATTCGGGTATCGTAAGACAATCTTCTTCGGAATATGCGTCACCTATTATCCTTGTAAGGAAGAAAACAGGAGATTACCGTTTATGTATCGATTTTCGAGCGCTCAATAAGAAAACTGTCAAAGAACATTACCCACTACCTAGAATTGATGACCAACTAGATAGTTTAACTGGTTATAAATATTACACTACCTTAGACCTCGCATCAGGATATTATCAATTACCCATGGCGGAAACTTCTAAACATTTGACCGCATTTGTCACACCAGATGGGCATTACGAATTTAATCGTATGCCCTTTGGATTAGTGAATGCACCATCTAAGTTTCAAAAAGCAATTAATCATATCTTGGGTAATGCGAGGTTTAAAGAGGCATTTGCATATATGGATGATGTTATTATTCCCTCTAAGACAATTGAGGAGGGCTTGATAAGACTAAAAGATACTTTGGAATTATTTCGTTCTTCTGGATTAACGCTTAAATTAACTAAATGTAATTTTTTAATGCAATCTATTAATTATTTAGGGTTTGAGGTAAATGAAAATGGTGTTAGGCCAGGTAAGTCCAAAATTCTCGCTGTTGAATCATTTCCTTGCCCAACTGACCAACATAAAGTAAGACAGTTTTTAGGGCTTGCTAGCTTCTTTCGAAGATTTGTTAGAGGTTTTTCGGTTATAGCTAGACCTCTTACATTATTGCTGAAAAAAAATGTTCAGTGGACATGGGGCGAGGCTGAAGAACGTGCTTTCATAACTCTTAAACAGGAACTTACAAAACGTCCGATCTTAGCGTTTTATAATTCATCTTACGAGACACAACTGCATACTGATGCATCTAAAGTTGGTATAGCCGGAATCTTGTTACAGAGACCAAACAAGGATTCTCCTTTTAATGCTGTAGCTTATTACAGCAGACAGACATCCCCAGAGGAGTCACGATTTAGTTCTTATGACTTAGAAACATTGGCGGTAGTGGCCTCTCTTCAAAGATTCAGAGTTTATCTAATGGGTATATCATTTACCATAATTACTGATTGTAATTCACTTAGAGCAACTTTTGAAAAAAAAGATATTCTACCCCGAGTAGCTCGATGGTGGAATGTAATTCAAGAATATGATTTTAACATACAGTATAAACCTGGTACAACTATGTCTCATGTCGACGCTCTCAGTCGAAATCCTATTGCTGATGAAACAAATTCATTGCATGTCAGAATTATTGATATTGATTGGGTGGCTACAGTACAACAAAGTGATGATGAATTACAACGGATTGTTAATATATTGAGAGATGATAGTACTAAAAATATTGTAGAGATTAAAAATAACTTTCTGATAAAAAAGGGGTTGTTGTATCGAAAGACTGACGATGGACATCGCTGGGTTGTTCCAAAAGGAGTTAGGTGGCAAATCCTTAGATCTAATCATGACGAATTAGGACATTTCGCGTTTGATAAAACATATGACAAAATTAAATCTCAATTTTGGTTTCCTAAAATGAGAAAGTTTATTAAGAAATATGTACAATCTTGTTTAGAGTGTGCATATACAAAAAAACCATCGGGTAAAAGAGCTGGAGAACTTCATCCTATTCCGAAGATTGATCGACCCTTTCACACTGTACATATAGATCATTTAGGTCCGTTTATATGTAGTAAAAAGAAAAACTGTTATATTTTGCTAATAATAGATGCCTTTACTAAGTTTATTAATCTGGTTCCCGTGAAAAGTACAAAATCTTCACATTCTATAAGGGCAATGAAAAATTATTTTCATGTTTTTGGCGTACCCACCAGACTAATATCTGATAGAGGTACTTCATTTAAGTCTAAAAATTTCAAAAATTATTTAAATTCTTTGGGAATAAAGCATGTTATGAATGCCATTGCAACTCCTCGCGCTAATGGCCAAATAGAACGCTATAATCGCACAGTTCTCGCTGCTTTATCTGCAACAAATCACGGTAAAGCTGAAAATATTTGGGACGAAAGCGTTTCCGAGATACAATGGGCACTAAATAATACGATTAATAAAGGGACTGGAAAAACCCCAGCTCAGGCTCTTTTTGGCATAAATCCAATAGGTACGTCTAATTCACTTCTTAATTTAGTTTTAGAAGACGATGATAATGATACTAATAGTAAAGATATCGAAGAAATTAGAAAAGAAATAACTAAACATGTTGAGGGAAAACAATTAGAACAAAAACATAGATATGATAAGAGTAAGAAAAGAGTCATTTATAAAGTAGGGGAACTTGTTAGGGTGGAAAGAGAAATTTCGTCCACTGGTAAAAGCAGGAAATTGGTTCCGAAAATTCGTGGACCATATCGCATTGTAAAAGTGTTAGGTAATGATAGATATAGCGTAGAAGATACTTTACTATCTCGCAAGGGCAACCGAAAATTTTCTGGAATTTTTTCTGTAGACAAAATTCATCCGTGGTTAGTATTCAATAGGAATGATGAGGACGATTCCGAATCGAATGCTGGTTTAAGCGAATAAATAAATATTGAGTGAATTTAAATAACTAAAGTTTTGCTTTAAATTATTAAAATATAAATTTCAGATACAAAATATAATTTAAATTTTATTAGTAATGCACTAAGTAGTATGATGTTAAATTTAATTTGTATGTTAGGAATTGAAAAATTATTATATCAAAGTAATTAAGATGTGTTGAGAGTACCCGACATACGAGATCAGCTGTGGATATGAAGAGGCCACAATGATAATGTTGAGGAGCTTTCCGCATAGGTACCTGGTCAGCTGTGGATATTAAGAGGCCACAATGATCACAGTGGAATGTTACAAATTTTTTATGTATTTAAAGATGTGTTGAGAGTACCCGACATACGAGATCAGCTGTGGATATGAAGAGGCCACAATGATAATGTTGAGGAGCTTTCCGCATACCTGGTCAGCTGTGGATATTAAGAGGCCACAATGATCGCAATATAATGTTGCAAATTTTGTTTTCATGTATTTAAATATGTGTTGAGAGTACCCGACATAAGAGATCAGCTGTGGATATGAAGAGGCCACAATGATGATGTTGAGGAGCTTTCCGCATACCTGGTCAGCTGTGGATATTAAGAGGCCACAATGATCACAATAGAATGTAATTGTGTGTTATAAATTTTTTGTCATTTACAATTTTCATTATTTTTTTTTTTATGAGAATGTCATGATATTGTAGAGGCTACTTTTCTGAATTTAAATGTGAATACGCTTTATCCTTACAAAATATTATGATGTTACCTATCGATTAGCAAGTAAATTTTCTAGTTCTACTTTAGTTCTTATCTAAATCTGTATGTTTAATTACTTTCACGAGACGTGAAAACATCAGGAAAGGCCGACTGTTAGCTTTTCATTATTTTTTTATTTCATTTAAGTTATTTATAAATATTTAGTTATGATT
>LGAG01000651.1:22084-33165 GCA_001278395.1 Lerema accius | reverse complement strand
AACCTAAAATATACACCGAAGCGAAGCGAGGGCCGGTCCACTAGTGCTTAATAAAAATGTTAACTGACTGACAGACACGCTACAACCTAAACGGGTAAACCTGGAATCATGAAACTTGGCACAGAGGTTCCTACACGGTGTAGGGGAGCACTTACAACGGATTTTTGGAAATTTATATTTTAAGGGGGGAAATAGGTTGATGAAGGGTTGCAAGAAAATTAATCAAATTTTAAAGCCAGCAATGTGATAGGTATTTTATAATTTAACAGCCACATTGTCGTACAAATCATAATTATAATATCCCGTTGCCTCAGTAGGTTAAGTTAAATTTTTTGTCTCTGCCACCTCTTTTATCTACCACACTTGAGAATCGTTGACATAGAAAAAGTTAGGCGTCTCATCGAAATAAAGCTGCTCTCGAAAAATAAATAAAGCTTGACAGTAATAAGTGAAAAAAAATCTACTACGGTTCCCTGACTAACAAGGAAGGTTCTTCTGATCTTTCATATGGAAGGTTGTAGTTTGTCCTAATAAGCATTTCTAGACATTAATACAAACGAAATAGTACCTACCTATGAAACCTAGACCATGAAAAAATACATTACGCGAAGGTTAAATAATCGGTCAAGTACGAGTCAGACTCGCGCATAAAGGGTTCCGTGTCATCATCGTCATATTTTTAAGCGTCTATCTGTTGTCGTTATTAATATTGAGCGAAAAATACGAAAAAAAATACACGTTTGTTGAGGTGTTTCCACAAGAACAATCAGAATGCGAATATGTAAGGAAAACTTGGCTAAAATAATATCTCGTAGGATTTTAAATTTAAGGAATTCCAAATATCGATGTTAAATTAGAGTATGCCAAATATTGTATAACTTAATATTGAACGCGATTTGAAGTATTTTCCTATTTTTATACAAAATAAAAGTTGTTATGATATGAATACTGATTTAAAACGATATGTACGAGTGCCTTGACAAGGAAGTTGTTCTAAGGTAAAAGAAGAAAATATATATTTTCCCGAAAAAGAAAAATATTAAAGTTTTAGGGCTACTTTTACTGACATGGTGTGATCATAAGCATGATCTATAAAAAAAATTGAGATCAAATTATTTTAGAAAAATTTAAGCTAGGTCAAACTGAAAAAACTTTAATGGTAATTTGGATTTTCTAATAGCGCAATAACTCCAAAAGCACAACTAAGTGGTAAAATACTTTCTATGAAGACATTACGAGTAAGTAACGTTATTTAAATGACCTTCGTCCAGCCCTGGTGGACCCTACACCACCATTGTGGTAAAAGGTGAGGAATATGCAGGCAAATTACTAACGACCAACATTAAATAATTCTATATTAAAGCATTTGAAGAAAAGTGGGATCAGATTCTCATATCAACTTTAAACAACTTGATCCCTTCGATGCTCCATCGATATCAGGCCTACGTAGATGCGGCAAAATATTGATAACATAGCTTTGAAATTTTCAAAATAGATTTAAGATTTGTTATGATAAGCATTTCATTGTTTATAATAAATATTTGATCTTTTTTCAGCCACTTTTTCAGAGTGCCTTTAATAAGTTGGCCATACATTTGTTAAAGCAATACCGTTTGAAAATCAATTAAAATGCCTGAAAACGTAGAAAAACTCAGTTTAGCCACAAATATTTTGATTTCATCGTGAAACAATAACTGTAGGAATAATTTCAATATTGTTACAAGTTCCTATTGTATTTCAATTTTCAAATATGCATACGATCTCAAAATCTGTTGACCGAATATTCCCTTGAATAGCTTTAATTATGTAACCACCACAGTACGAGTATATACAACCTAGGCACAGTTAATATTTTGAAACTAGTAAAGTGTGGTTTACAACTTATGCCACATATGGATCTGATACAACTTTTCTGAAATTTGAATGCTTTCACAGCTTTTATTTTATTGCATTTCTCCAAAGTGTGAGACCGTATCGAAGCACGCTTGCTACGCTAAGCCATAATAGCATACAGTAGTAGATAATATACAATAGTAGAGAGCGCGCATATTGAACAAAATGTGCAGTTCGCTTCGTAGGCACATGACTGTATGGATATATAAGGATGTACCAATTACGTATCTATTTACCTATCGGCATTGATGTTTAGATAAGTTATGTAAATTAATAAACTTGCTCAGACTTGGTGTTAAATGATCATATATGAATTTCAAATATAAATGTGATATGTAATAACATACAGAAAATATAAAGTTATGAAAGGAGATAGCTAAACGACTGCTCCCAACATGGATAAGAATTTCATATCACCCCAAAAACATAAATGTGAAATGAGAGCCAAGTTCAATATTGTGATATATGCCTTGGTTGTTTACTTCACTGACCAAAAGAAGTGATATCTAAATGGATGCCAAGTTTCGTGAACAGTCCTTAAACTTTTATATTTTATCGTGAAATAATTTACTGTAACTTAAAATATAATTTGTTCTTCTTCCTACTACAACAATGTATCATTTTTTGTTAAAGACGCCAACACACTCATACCCCCGCAGTAGGATTCCCTGTGTCGCGGGTGGCATGGACAACACAAATAACACATCACTTACACCCATGACCCGAAAACAAACATTTATCTGCCACATAAATATCTGCCACGGCCGGGAATCGAACCCGGGACCCCTCGCTACGCAGGCAAGGTCACTGCCAACTAGGCTATGGGGTCGAGGTCGAGTATAACAAATTTACAAATTTGATACAACTCGAAATGTTTTTACTTAAAAATATTCCATTTTAATAAGTAAACTAATAATGTTATAAAGGTGTGAAGGAATCGAAACTACTTATACATAATTAGTAGTTTTCAATGCTGATACTCGTATGTGCGGATAAAGCCTTCATCTAAACTAATATTATAAAAAAGTAATATTTTTTTGTTTGTTTGTTTGTTTGTTTGTTTGTATTGAATAGGCTCAATAACTACTGGACCGATTTCAAAAATTCTTTCACCATTGGAAAGCTACGTTATCTACGAGTAACATAGGCTATATATTATTTTAGAAAAAAATAGGGGTCCGTAAGATATTTCGGTTTTTTGAACCCAAGGTGTAAAAAACCATCCAAATACAGCCATGTTGAAAAAACATTTGTTGTCCATACTGTCAAGCCAATCACATGACAATGTGTAAGCAATCACCATGGTTACCGAGTAAGGATTCCTGATCTTTTGATTTGAATCGTTTTTAATCGTAACCTAATGAATCGATCCGGCATTGTAATCACGAAAATCGATATTTATAAATCTTTTGCTATCCATAATTAGTCATTACAAGATTGAGGTAAACACAACTTGACAGGACAGACCGAGCAGAGTTGTTTTGCCACATATTTTACACATCACGTACTTTCCTTCACATCTTTAATTTTTATTACTACCTTTAATAAGTACCCACCGGTGGGCGGCGTTTCAATATCTCTAATAGTTTGGCTGATCGTATGAAGTATCCCAACATCAGCACCACTTGCTGGGTCCAACTGGGGTTCAAATCCAAATCCGGTCCCACTAAAATACCTCACAAATTTTTTATTGAATTCGGTCTAGCCGTTTAATATTTACCTTAGGATTCGCAAAATTACATTATTAAAATATTTCCACTTTAGAATATTATCATTCACTCTCTATCAGACCTTATGAAAATGCGAATCGAGTCAGGAGAAAATCGTATTGGCAATATCGATAAAAAGCCGAATTGTATTGTATCGATTCGGATTGTGCATCCTTATTTGATGTTGTCAATTTTGACGATGTTTCTTTTCCAAGTATTTTGATTTATTATTTCGTGGAAAAGTTAAAGAACATTAATTGAGATTTCATAAAATACGTGCTAAAGTTTTAAAAGTGTTTTATAGAAAAAATCCATTCCAATCAATCATCAATTAGAGATGTGTTCGGAACTCTTCCTGAGTTCTTCACCGACGCTTGAACCATCGTATAATGTCAGCTACTCAAAGAGTATAATGATAGTATGAGACCAGGAAATTCTTAAACGACGTGCCATACGATTCTCAGTGGAATATCTCTCAAAGATTTGGAAATGCCAAGGTTTGACTGATGGGGTCCTGATCTTTACCATCTTTCTATATGAAGTTGAGATGTGGACACTGAGGATGCAAGACTGCCACAATATTGGCCCCTTAAAAATGTGTTGCTATTGTTAGACGCATGCTTCGAATTCCAAGAACCACACATCACACTTTTTCAATCCTTAAAGAACTCATCATTAAACATTGTCGTCAACTGTAAAATGTAGTTTATTCAGAAGAATTCAATAGAACTATTGGTGGTACAGGGTAAAAATGAAGGCAAAAGGATGTCGACGTTCTCCAACATGATGAACAGATCTCATTAAGTCTATGATACAATCCAACATCACCCACTATTCTCACTCCACCAAAACCAGAGTTACAAGGCGTTGTATTGTAGAACAAAGCACTGACACAGAAATCGACCAAAACCTAACCACAACCACTCTGCCAAGAATGTGCACCTAAGAAGATTTCCATTTCAAAAAGTAACGAGCAGGATGACGCTGTCGTCATTATCCCATTGCCGAGTTCAGGGACCTATTTCTTCGTTTTTTCGTATTTAGTTTAACTGTATGTTTGGAAATATGAATACGCGATAATTTGACGTGTGAAAAAAATTACTTCAATGAGAGTACTTTGTTCACATATTCAAACTTTTGTAAATATTTAGTATCATTCTCTTTCTTTGGTAGTCACGCAAATGTGTTTTTTGTGGATTTTCGACAACCTTTGCTGTATCCTGGACTGTTTTTGATTCACAGTGAACGGATGGTTGGAGTCCGAATATAATTTGTGGTACCATTACTATAATTTCAGGTGTTAAAAGCGAGGGCCTAGGCGTGGGCGTAGGACCCCCATAAAGGGGGGCTTGCAGGGGGCGGAGCCCCCCGCCCATTTTAGAGAGTTACAGTTACGAAACAGGCATTGGGCTTGGTTAGGTTAGTTAGTTTGCTGGTTTAATTCGAGTAAAAAGGAGGGACCCCGCGTGAGCGGTGTCCCGGCGACATTTGTAACGAATGGTTGGAGTAAGAATACAATTTGTGGTACCGTTATTGTAATTCGAGGTGTTAAAAGCAGAAAGGAGGGGGGGCCTGCGGGGGGCTCCGCCCCCCGCCCATTTAAGACAGCTACAGTTACAAAACAGGCATTGGGCTTGATTAGGTTAGTTAGGTTGCTGGTTTAATTCAAGAAAAAAGGAGGGACCCCACTTGATCAGGGTCCCGGCGACATTTGTGACGGATGGTTCCACATAGCAAGGAAAGTATCCTTAGTTCTTTCTTCCGTGGATGGTTCTAAGTGGAACAAAATTCTCAATAATAATTACCCTCTTTTTACGTCTCCGGAATGCAATTTTGTAAATTTTTGCCTATCGAGTTCAAAATTTCAAAAATCGATGAAAAAAAACTACGCACGTCCTAGAAATTTGGTTTGAAGGAGGAAGGTTTACTACTCATCCCCTACCCTTTCCCCGCCACGACCTTGAGCATCGGTACCGGATGTCTATAGTTTACCCATCAATTACCAGGCAATTACCTACTAAAGGTAGGTACGTCGAAATTAAAGTTCCGGAGTACCTGACGAGGATCTTTAAGGGGTCAGCCAAACAATCAGAGTTATCAAATGTTATAGTAAAAATTGTTGGATGTGGTGAGCATTTTACTAAAGATCGGTGAAAATTAAAAATGCACAGTAACTAATGTGAAATATTAACGGGTCAGTGAAACTGTTAAAATATTGAATTGACATCGTAGCACAAGTGGTTCAATATGACGGACTTTTACATAAATTGCAGAACAACTTCTGCCGGGTCTGCCGGATTTGGTTAATTTTGATTTTAAATTATTTGTAAAAGTCCAGATAAGGTTTAAAATGTGAGTAAACCCGAAGAAATGTTCAACATTTTTTATTGATTTTGAGGCGATACGAAGTTCGCCGGGTCAGCTAAAACAATTATAAAAGAACTTTACTGACAAGTAAGTTCGTGTAATCACTAATTAGTTCTCAAGTTAAATACGGCCCTGTAGAATTTGAATCCATACGTTCGAAAAGGCGCTTGTACACGCTAAGAAATTTAACGTCAACAATTCAATTCACCGTGACTACTGCAAGTAAGATCAATTCATCACTAATGACAAGATATTCTAGCGTGAACTAGCGACGTTAGCTGTCCTGCCAAAATTGATGGCACGCGCTATGTTTTGTTTATGTGTGAGTGAATGTTGCAACACAAAGAAAAACTGCAATAGAATGATTCACGTTCAGTGGATGAGAAAGAGATAGAAGTATTGTTTATTGTTGTCATTGTGGTAGTAAATATTACATTAGGTCTGCTTCTTATTTATATGTATGTGATAAAACACATTTTTTTTCTTTCAATTAATTGTTTTACATCGATTCATATCAATTCTGCCACCCGTGAGTCCAATCCCATCTCTATGACAATAACCAACGTCAGACGTCGTTTGAATTCCCCGCCATTGATTTCTTTGTTGTGCTTTTATTATTATGTTGGATTTTCATTGACCCTCGCCTGTTTATTGGATATTGTGCTCGCTTATCCTCCTACCTTGGCACCGACTTCAAACCTATTAGTAAATAGCACATACCTATAAATAATAGGTAGTATTGTATAACTAATATTAAATCTTTATTATTTTTTACTTTTTATTTTTGAAGCCGGTTTTTTTAACGTAGTTATTTTTATTTCATACTTTTTAGTTTATTGCTGCACAGTCAAGTAGCTATAAGTAGACCTACTAAAGATGCTGCGCGCCTTAAAAAATATAGATCTCAAGAAACGAGGACCCTCGAGCCACATTATCAGACCCTTAAATAGTCAATGATGAACTGGCTTTGCAATTTTATTAGAACCTACACCAAATATCTTCAAACACAACTCAATTATTCCCGTCGGTTGAGGAGTTCCCCTCATTTTCTCCAGAACCCATAGATGGATCCTAACCATATTTAAATGGGACCAACTTCCAGCTCGTCTCTACGCAATAAAAAAAGAATTATTAAAATTGGTCCACTAACGGCGGAGTAATTTGTGTAGATACATAAAAAAAATATATATACTGGCCGAATTGAGAACCTCCTTTTTCGAAGTCGGTTAAAAAATACAATGTAATGGACACCATCGAAGATACATCCAAAGCAAACGCCTGGATAGAATTCTATAGCATTGCCACTTGTTTGCAATTTTATACTTAATTATCGTAGGTGTTAAACGTTTTTATTTTCAGGATTGTGAAGATATGAAAAGTTCCTGAAATCTTTTTTATATGTATAATAAGTTTTACATACAAAATACTAAGATTCAGCTATTAAGCGTAACATATTTCTAGGTTCTATGTTTATACATTACTGAGGCAGTCTTCCATACTTTTATTTAGCCATCTCCTTTATAGATTTTAATCACATCCCTATCGCGGGAGCGCGGCGTGGGGACAGTTTTGTCCGTGCTCGCTCGAGGAGCCTCCTTCATCCCCGCGACGCGGTATTTGTTTTCATAAAAATAAATATAAAAATCGACTAACCGATGAAATGAGATACCGAATTTCAGTTTGGTTTGCTTCCTAAAATAACTTTTGCACGGTCGAACTGCACAATTATTTACCATTTTAAACATTAAATATTTAAAAAAAAACTCTGCTGATACAGTCGAAAGGAGTTCTGACCTTCCGAAAACACTGTATTAACGAGCCCTGAAAATAATCTAGACATAATGTCCTTTCCGCAACAAATCAAACGAGTCCAATTTCGATGAGGTTGCGTTGTTTATTTAAGGAGTTCCTATGGCCACCTTCGGTCTCCATCATCAGATCAGCTTAATTTTTTTTTAAATATTGTGCAAAGCTCCATTATCTGAGTACAGTGTGGCTTGTGAAGCAGAGGCGCTGCTTAGGCATATCGTGTCACAGATTCTAATTATACCCAGGCTCAAAAAATATTAAAAGGCACTAGTTTAACGCGGAGGTTGTATATTTAAATTTTGGTCAGCAAAATTGATGACATTGGCAGTAAAGTTTAGTCAGTAAAATAATTAAATGGGCAGTTAATAATGGGCAGTGATAAAGTTGCAATTGGTCGGTAACTTGTGAGCAGCAACTTGAGGGCGGCAACATGGAGGGTTACAGTAAAGATTTAAAAGGGCAAACGAAATTTAAACCTTACTGTAACCTACCACACCTTCACGTTTTAGTGTTTGTCGTCAAATAACGAGTTTTTTTATTAACTTTTTGTTATGTCATTCTATCATTTTTACTGCCCACTTAATTTTAGTCTACACGATTACTCTGACTCGTTCCGTGCTGTACTTGGAAGGTCCCCTTGGTATTCTACTGGATAGCTTGCAGAATTGTTATACTCAATTGATTCATGGTTTAATGCTAACTGAACAGCTCTGTCGTACGTCAACTCGTCCCATTTGAGTTTCAATAATTCTTTTTTTAAACTCTTATCGCGACATCCGAATATTACTTGTTCAATTACTCGACGACTTATGTTATCAACAGGCACTTGGCGCTAATTTCGTGTAAAGCAGAAACAAAACTAGTACCTAATTGACTCATTGGGCTTTTGTTTACGTGAGTCAAACTTTTCCGTCTCCAATATAGGATGTGGCGTCGGAATGAAAAGCTTATCCAGTTACTTGAAGATTTCTTCAAATCTCAAATGACACTTCCCTTGGTTTTTGGGGTATGATAGCAATACAATCAATGTAAAAGCTTCCTTTCCGCACTGTTATAAAAACAGGGCTCTTTTCTGCACGCTTACAAGATTTCCGGCCGCTTCCAAGACGAAATTTAGTTGCTCCCGATAATTAACCCAATTATCTTTATGGGGTTCAAACTTCCCCGGTAATACAATATTCGCTATACTTGCAACCGCCATTTTATGGTTACTCGTCGCCACTATAACATCTTCATAATTAAACACAGTTCAATATTGTATCACATTTATTACGAGCCATGTGCTAATTGTAATTTACAATGACATTGACATTTATATCAATCTGCCATTGATAGATAAGTAATCATCATAGATTAAACTACACTACAATATCCATAGACACAAAAGAGAGACAATTTTTTTTTTTTACTATAATAAAATTGAAAGTAGGTAGAGGGGGCTCTGTTTGTCTATGTGTTTGAAAGAGCATCAAGCCAAATCGGCTAATTTGACAGAACAAAGGATGAAACACGTTAATAATACTTCACTCAGGGAATTACTTAGCCTTTATTTTATTTAAATCAGTCAACTCTATCTGTTAGACGCTTAAGTAATACGAGTCAATACATGTGATTTAAAATCAGTCGTCAAATTAAGAATCAGTCGTCAAATTAAAAAAAAGACGTTCGTTTTATTAAATTCATACATCACTCCGTAATCATAAAAAACAGATAATAGTCACAATTTAAATTGAATCTTAACGCCAAAACAAATATGGTCGGTGGTATTCGAACCGGATACCTGTGCTTCCTGCGGTCGTCGCTAGCGAGAACAATAGCCGAGATATAAGAAGCGCCGCCCTACTAATTTTTTGCTGCTTGTTTACGAGTTAAGAGTTACAATTGCATACGTTTACAACTTAGTTGTTATAAAGAGATTATCTTCGTTAACTGCTGTATGTAGATTAAAAGATCGTGGAATCTATTGTTTTAAATAATGAGTGCAGAACAAGTAACAAGTAAC
This sequence comes from Lerema accius, assembly GCA_001278395.1. NCBI lineage: Eukaryota > Metazoa > Arthropoda > Insecta > Lepidoptera > Hesperiidae > Lerema > Lerema accius. Next base: position 23,385 of record LGAG01000651.1, on the reverse strand, counting down.
AAGTTTACTTCAAGAAACAGCGTCGAAGATACAAAAGTGTCAAATAAACTTTAAAAAATGTGAAAGAACGACAGACTGTTGGATATTTACAATATCGCATACAATGTTTAGAAGGATACTGGACTACGCACAGAAAAGCACACAATGATCTTATTAAGTGCACGACACGAGAACAACGTGGAGTTTTGCCTTATTTTGTGAATGAAATTTTTTTATGAAGAGTGGCCATCCTTCAATTACTTGTATGTATCTTTAGTACATAATAGTACTATGTTATCCGACGTACAGAAGTTGCACTATTTGAAGTCGAGTACCACGGGTGAAGCGGCATCTTTATTGAAACACGTACAAGTTACAAATTACATCAAAGCATGGGAAACATTAAGTCATCGATACGGTTCATACGGTAACAAACTTTTAATAGTGAATTCGTTGTTAAAAAGATTATTTGGACAGAAAAAGTGTATTACTCAAACAGCAATGCAATTAAAATGTTTGCTGGATACTACTACAGAGGTTATAAATAGCCTACGTAATTTAAAAGTGAACATCGATTCCTGGGATCCATTAATAATTTTTCTGGTGTCACATAAAGAGTGGGAACAGGCGGCGTACACTGCAAATTCTGACCTGTTGTCGACACTTCATGACTTGAAAAAGTTTTTAGAATCGAAATATCGAACGCTGGAGTTATTAAAACCTGCTACAACTACAAAGACTTTAAAAGAACGAGTTCTACATGTTTCATCGGTCCAAAATCGGTCGATTTCAGTTTCAGCCGAACCAAAAGTGATTGATCACTAACGTCAGTCGCGAATTCTCTGATAATATTCTTATTTCGTTGCGACATCGATACTGCGTCACAGATCAAACCTGTACAGTCACGTCCAAAAATATCTGACTCCCCCTGAAAACCAACTTCCCGGTGTCCGATTGAGCTGATAGTTTGGATACGTATATTACTGGGATGACACTGTAATACTATTTATGCAATGAGGTGGGTTAAGGTGGCCATAGGAACTCCTTAAGTAAACAACGCAACCTCATCGAAATTGGACTCGTTTGATTTGTTGTGTAAGGACATTATTTTTAGATGATGTTCAGGCGGCTATGTGAACTTGGCACCCGACTTTCAAAATTCGGACTTTTTTCGTTTCGATCTTATAGATATACGTTAGTAGTTGATTGTAGTTACATTTTTTTCGTTTGTAGTAGCTCCAAAAAAAAATTTGGTGACTATGAAAAATACACAGCACCCGACTTTATCAAAACGAAAAAGTAACTAATAGGTCGTGTAGATA
>LGAG01000651.1:5337-16047 GCA_001278395.1 Lerema accius | reverse complement strand
TGTATGGTTGAAAAGGATGAAGAACCTTATTCAAAAATTTTCTTAAATCAAGCCTTAAGGGGGTAAATATCACCGCAAAACTATAATTTCCGCAAGCAAAGCTGCGAGCAACAGCTCGTATTATAATAAAACTGTAGGACCACAAATTCTGTACATTTAATTTTTTTTTTAATTTCGACTGAGGGGCACTTACATATCGAGATAGAACTCAAAAATATATTTTTAATTTATTGTCTGTCTGTCTGACCGATCATCAAGCGTAAACCACTGGACGGATTTCATTGAAACTTGGTAAAGTTGTTACCCATACCTATACTGGTGTCTATTATAGGGTACTTTTTATTTTCGAATAATATTAAGGTTCCCTAGGGATAGGTGACAAAAGTTTGTATGGAAAATTTTTATAACGTCGTCCGATTTACTTCAAATTTACAACAAAGAGTTATCACTCAAATTAAAAGAATACGTGTTTCTCAGTTTTTCGATATTTTGTAAGGTAAAGAAAAAAAACTCAAATGAATGCGGAAATTTGTAATTTTTTAAGTTATCTATGTGGCCAAACTGAAAATGATTTTAACCCCACATTTAAAAATTATTATAGTTGAATAAGTAATCTTCAATGTCAAATCAGCATTTAAAAAATAATAGCCAGCAAAGGGTACAAAAATGAGGATAAAGTTGGTACAATTAGAGTTGACTTAAGTTTTGTCATAGATAACTAGATGGCGCTGTTCAAGTAGCTGAATCACGTTAACGATATTATAATATTCGTAGGAAAACTATAAACATTGGTAAGTCTCAAGGTACTTAGCTTATGGTATATTTTATTGAGGATGATTATGATTAAAAGGAAAAACTTACTTCGACGAATTCGTTCTAAACATAGTACTGATACTTTACGTCGCATCTTACCTATCTATATCCATAAAAATAAAATAATATTGCATTCTATACAATACCCGATTATACACATTGCCGGTAACATACGTATATTTAGCTCGCGATCCAGTTCTTTTGTTTGTGACGTCTTTATCACGTGATCAGTAGTATTTGAAAAAACAGTAATAGTGACATCTGTTTTCATCACGGAAGAAAGAAGTAAGTGGAAGGCGCATGTAGGCTGTAGGCGTGGCCGTGAAGCTGCAAGTATGTACAATTGCAAATACTAATCGTTCAAACAAATATTAAGTGACACATTTGGATTCTGTCATGGCAGCTCGTCAAAATATATTGAAAATAATTACAAAAAACGGGTAAAATGCCCTGTTGTGCAGTATTTGATTGTCGAAACGGTAGCCGATATAAATATAAATCACGTGGAGGAATATCTTGCCATCGGAAACTACAATTTTTGTGTTTAATTCAATAAATAATTATTTTGTTCTCTTAAATTATTGACAAGCAAAATCATACTTTATTCTTATTGTCATAAGGTCATACAAATTGATGCTATTCAATGAGAGATGTACGCTACCATCATCGATAAAATATATCGATATCTTTACATATCGTATATGATATTTTTATTTACATCTATACAAATAAATAAAATTGGAGTGTCTGTAATATTTAAATAACCGCTTTTGCCTCAATGCAAATGTATAAGTCCATGGTACATAATTATATCAAAATATTTTTTTTTACTATTTTGGTCTGTAGCGCCCTAGCACGCGCCAATTATGTAAGAAATTGTTACACACATTTTGTAAAAAAAAGCATTTTAGATAGAGCAGTACATTTAAGAACAGTATATAATATGTAAAATATTCACATGTAAGTATAAAAATTTATTGCAAAATCTTGGTAATATACAATACAATTTTTATAGTCTTTCTATTCATATTATAAAAACTCGAAAACTACTGAACGGATTTTCATGCGGTTTTGAACAGTAGAAAGAGTGGTTCTTTATAGGAGGGTTTGAGTATATCATTTATTATACTTTCATGTAAATTAGCAATCTATAAAAATGCTATAAGAAAGTCCGCGATAGCGTATCTCTATCTCTTACGGTTACCTTACAAGAACCACTTTTATGTTCAAATTTTTTATTTAAATCCTTAGGTACGTTATTTCAAACCTATTTTCTTTATTACAGTATCAATACTTATCCAAATAAATATGTAAGTTAGCTTTCGCATCTACTGCAAATCAAAGATGCCTTTTACACTATATCAATCAGATGAATAGTTTTTGAGATATTGTCGTTAGAAGTAATTAGCTGCAAAACATTTAAAGCTCTGCGAGACAGCGTTCTTTCCTTGAGATGCCTACGGCACGGCGCGACGCGGCGCGGATCAATCCACTGGCCTCGGAGTAGTAGGGAAACATAGTCATTATTGTGACGTTTCGATGATGATATATATGTTACGGTAAATGTGAATAACCGAAAATTATGAATAATTGTTCACTATTATTAATAATTACCGGAAACAGAGGTAAATGAGATAAATTAATCATATTGTCGATGATTATTGATAATTTAACCTTAGTATCGGTAAATGTAATAAAGTTTTAAGCAAATTGAACTACTATGTCACAGTTAAGACCCGTTTCGGTTGGTATTTGACTAACAAAAAAAAATATTACGATTTTTACACTAAAAAATTCCCATTTTCAATCAATAATTTTAATTGTACACATCAAAATTGGCAACTCTAACTAATGTGATTTTGGCAAAAAATTTAGGTATATGACGCAACTCTATTCAACCAACTTTTTAATTATCTGTCACAGATGTCGACGGGACCCCGCTGTGCGGGGTCCATCCTTATTCTTGGATTAAAAAAGCGACCTAACGAACCTAACCTAGCCAACTATCTTTTACAGGACCGTGGCTTTCCTAAACAGGAGGAGGGCTTTGCCCCCCGCAGATCACCCTAAACGGGGGGCCTGAGGCCCCCCCTTCTCCCTGCTTTCACTGATAATTTGCTTCTAAAGTTGACATTTTCCAACAATTAATTTAATGTACAATCAGAATTTTTAGTACAATAATACCATTTTTGTAAATCAAACAGCTTGTTAGGTTCGCATTAAAAAAAATATATCATAAGACTGTTGGCATCAACAAGATACATAATTACGATTATGTTTTCGAATTATTCATGTTTATAGTTTTGATAAACAATCGGTTTATTTGCAGTATAATATCGTTTATTACATGTAAAAAAACTTTGATAAGATAAAAAACCTTGGTTCTTACTTAATTTATTACTGTTACCAATTTGTATAGCGAATCTATACTATAATAAAACAGTAAAATAAATTTGTCTGTACATTGAGTATATTTACCAAAAACTAATCTAGAGTGACTCAAAAACAGTAACTGAGTACGAATCTACAATTTTTTAAATTTTTGTATGTCTGTTTGTCTGTCTGTTTGTCTGTTTGTCTGTTTGTCTGTTTGTACACGCTAATCTCCGAAACTACCGAACGGATTTGAATAAAACTTTTTATATTCTATAGCTGTTAAGTCTGGGCTTAAACTAGGCTATATTTTTTTCAGGAAAATATTATAGTTTTCCTGGAAAAAGCAACGAAAGTTTGTATGGATTTTTTTTTAATATCAACCGATTGGTTTCAAATTTATAACAAATATTCCTTACTTAAATTAATTGAATACGTGTCTTCCAGTTTTTCGATATTTGATCAAGAAAATAAAAAAAAGTGAAAAGAATGTACAAAATTTGAGTTTTTCAAAGATCGTTCACGGGCGATTCATGAATGATATCAACGTGGTTTTGAGAATATAACGTCCTCAACATACTGTTAACAATATAATTTCACAAATTTTTCAATTTCGCTCTACAAACAGGGAAGAAACTTTGAACCAAAAATACCTAAACTTTATACGAGTAAGTAAGTACAATACTTTATTTAAACCAAAGTGAAGCGCGGGCGGGTAGCTAGCTTTGAATTAAAATTGAGGATATAAAATACAAAAAAATGCAAAAAAAATTAATCAACCAATCAATACATACATCTATACCTATATCTATACTAATAAATAAAATTGAAGTGTCTGTTTGTAATATTAAAATAACCGTTTTAAACTAAATGCATACTATGTATTATACACGATACACATACCGAAATGACATTTAAAAAAAATTTTGTCTGTCTGTCTGTTTGATCCGGCTAATCTCTGAAACGGTTGGACCGATCTTGACTGGACTTTCACAGGCAGACAGCTGGTGTATCAAGGAGTAACTTAGGCTACTTTTTTTACTTTCGTTTCGGCGTAGGTTTCCCGAAGCGAAGCGAGGGCGGGTCCACTAGTTATTAATAATAACTTATAAAAGTAATGAATTTCAATTGATTATTCACATTTACCAAATGACGTGGTTATAATTAATAATTTTGAAAAATTATTAATAATTTTCAATTCATCAGTTTTACCGTAACATATAATTATATTATTATACCTAATCGTCATATTTAAAAACAGACAAACATATACTTCGTTACATAAACTTTGAGATCGTCATAGGTTTGCCTATAATATTTGAGGAATTCCTTTGATTTTACCAGAATTCCATCATCTTAACCCAATAATGGGCCATTTCAAACATCTCAACATCTCGACGAATTGAGAACCTCTTTTATTTTAGAAGTCCGTAATGCACGCGGGCAAAGCTGCGGGCGGCATTTTTAATAATATGTTGCAGAACGACGTCTGCCGGGTCAGCTAGTTAACAATAAAATCAAGTTTAATAATCTTTTGAAAATAATCGATAAGTTTGTTTGCGTCACTATTAGACAAATGGAATATAACGGCAATACGCCATTAAGTGACATAGGCGTTCTTTCAATTTTGAACCTTATATCAAACACATAAACCACAGAGCAAGGAATGTATCTGCATACTTAGTTCTTTCTTCCGTGCACATAACGCTGTCATGAAAAAGGCCAGACGTAGTGCCATCTAGCGTGGAGTAGCAAAACTAAAAAAGAGAAACAAATATTTGAAATTCAGTTCACAAGCAATAAAAAAAGTTGTAACTAAATTCGATCTAATTTGGAAAATGAACAATAATCCATGGCAATATAATTGAATTTGTTATAAGCTATTTTGTGTATTAGGTTTAATTTAAGTAAATTGTAAAATTTTTTCTTCACGAATCGTAGCGAAGGAAATATAGTGTGTGTAATGTGCAAATGTGTGAGTTTGGCGACAGTGGGTTTCAAGGTTTCATCGTAACATGCTCTCTCTATCTGTATGTATACAGATACATTCCTTGCTCTGTGGTTAAAACCCGTTCTTAGATAAAACGCGTTTTTCGTAGTTAAAACTAGTTTTTACTAAATGCCTTTGTGAAAACTAGAAATACCTAGTCAAAACTAGAATTTACCACTGATACCTACTCGTATATTTGATTTTTAGATAAAACTAGTTATAACTTCGAGCTTTAGTTAAAACTAGCACTAGATACGCTAATTTGGAATTGAAAACAAGATATAAGGTAAGGCGGGGTAAGACTAACACACGGGGCAAGACTAACACTGTCTATTATCTCCATACGTATAGCTTAAATACGAAATTCTTCCAGTCTGTAAGATACTCGTAGAACAAACGTATATGTTCTCGGCTAAAACACACATTATGTCGTTTCTTCAAGTGCATATCGAGATATTAGACAGTGTTATAGTCTTGCCCCGTGTGTTAGTCTTATCCCACCTTACCTTAGTTTTAAAAATATTTATAATGATATTTATTAAGACTATGTCACACATGTCGCTGGAACCCCGCTCACGACTTGTCGACTCAGGTGACGTCTTGCGAGTCGCGAGTCGCGACCAATCAGAATAAGGTACGATGAACTGTTATCTCGGTCGGAACAGTTTACCTAACTGACTCGCTTCGGTAAAACGCGTTTTGTCTAGTAAGAACTAGTTTTAACTGATATTAATTCTGAGTATTAGTTAATTCAAGTTTTCACAAAGGCATTTAGTAAAAACTAGATATAACTAGGAAAAACGCGTTTTATCTAAGAACGGGTTTTAACTGTAACATATACACTATTGTTTGCAATTTCCAACTATTTAAGAGGACTTCAATTGACTCCATGTTTATGGTATAAAAGAGTCAACGTGGATGGCGAGTAACATTCATATTCGAACCGTCATGGCAGGTCGTCATGCTGTCGGGTTAAGGTTTAATTACTGTTACAAGTCGTTATATTGTCAGGTTTAGAGCCGATCGGGTTAAGTGTTAATTATCGTTAACACTATGTATATTAGTGGAGTGCCTATAGCATTAAAAACCGTAAAACCTCGCATAAGAGTTATAGGGAATGAATTAATATGATCGATGTGGGATATTGTTTTTTATACTATAAATTGCAATGTTTACCCAAATTTTTTTTGTGCACTCCGTTGTTTCATTTTTTAAACAAATTATTATGAAAAATTTATGTTTGACCATACAGTGTGTCCAGTAAGTAGTGGTCCAAACGATACTTGTCGTTAGATGTGATCTGGATCTATCGAACTAACTCAATTTAGGTGAAACTAAAGTATCACGGTTTTCGAAATACTTTGAATTTTATAAACTTTTGAAAAATTACTACCTCTCACCAGATTATTGCTTGCCATTTTCTTAATGTTGCTAGTAATATATTTTTTTTATGATTTGGATACCTGATAAGATGTGCTACAGGATGTTGTAAAAAGTTTTTCTAATCTCTTAACAGTTTTAAGGAAAAAAGAAATGGAATGTGTAACTTCTTACCTCGTAAAATTTTTATTGAAAATTTGAAGCCCTGTAACTAAAAAAAAATATATGACATGGTGAGTGCCCATTAGCTTAAAAACTTCTCAGTGTAATGCAGATTATAAAGTAGTATAATAAAATGGGATTTTTGACATTCCAAGTTTACAATGAAAAACGAGATGAGTAAAATGATTGAAATTGTATAACAAATTCACCCCTTCCACATTAAAATAGCAATCACTTTTTTATTGAAACAACAAACCTATTTTATTATACTACGGAATAATCTGCATTACAATTTAAAGTTTTTAAGCTAATGGGCACTCATCATGTCATATATTTTTTTTAGTTACAGGGCTTCAAATTTTCAATAAAAATTTTACGAGGTAGGTAAGAAGTTACACATTCGATTTCCTTTTTCCTCAAAACTGTTAAGAGATTAGAAATACTTTTTACAACATCCTGTAGCACATCTTATCAGGTATCCAAACCATAAAAAAAATGATATTACTAGTAATATTAAGAAAATGGCAAGCAATAATCTGGTGAGAGGTAGTGATTTTTCAAAAGTTTATAAAATTCAAGTCCTTTTGGTTTGGGTCTCCTTAGCAGGTACCTACAACTCTTTTTTTAAAAATAAGGTAAACAAAAAATTCTAATTAAACTTACAAGATTTGATTTTTTTATTTTTCACTTTTCGACCCGTGTTTCTTTGGGAAAGTTGTTAACTTTCTTGGTCTAAACCACGTATTTAGGACAATGGGAAATAAATGTATGAAGTCTGGGCCCACCTTTCAATAGTAACATTTGATATACAGTTGAATAGGGCTCTTACAGTGAAACATTAGTTACTAATAGAACTATGGTCAAATCTTAGTACTTTCGGAGTTACGATCTCTTAAAGTCGTCTCAGTCTAAATTAAATCAAATCAAACTTATTTATTTGCTGGATAAGGTTTACAATAGTTCTAAGGTCCATTCGTTTGTTAAAGTATTCCTCTTATCCTAACCCATAGGGCATGCAAAATGGATATAAGATAGTCTACATATTCTTTATGGATATTTTTAAGGTACAGTGGTAATAATATAATGTATTTTACTGTAAAACAAAAGAGATTTACCTATTATTCATGTTGGGAATCAACGACAATTACATCATTTTAAAAACCCGCGGGGGCCCCGAATGGTTAATATCTTCCGACTCCTAGGTATCAAATCAAAGAAATAGTGTGAGCGCAACTTCCTACAGTTCTAGGTAAGGAGCAAGCAGTTAAGTACCGTCGGTTTGACTTAGGCTATTGTTTATCTTATATTAAAGCAAACTTCGATAAATAATTGCTGAGATTGAAATCACTTCTATGGCAGTATAATAGTTAGAATAACTCCGAAAGTACTGACATTTGACCTTAGGCGTAATAATAAGTTTTATTCTGCATAAGCATACCTATTGATTTATGAGTGTCTTATTCCTATTGAGAGGTGGGCCCATCATTACTCATTGTCCTTTGACGGGAGGTCCAAGGATAAGCCTATAATATTAAATAGGTATCTACTTATTATGAATATTGACCCACCGTTGCTTACATAAGGAATGTTTTAGATATCTAAAACTACTGGTCATTGCAATACGCGGACATCAACAGTTGGTAAAATAAAATAACTACCTACTTAGCTAAATATTTACCAAATTTTAATTCTTTTACTTACCAAGATAATATTGTTATTGAAATCCAATTCACTTTAGTCACTATAGCTTATGTATTGGAGTGATCTGTGGGTGGCAAAAACTAACATAGCATTTTTACGGAATTTTAAAGTTTAGTTACATAAAAAAGTGCATTTTTTAAATCATATAATTTATTGAAATGTTATCTTTACTGTTGAAAACTACTTCAAATTACTTTTGATAACTTGTGAATTTAAAAGTATTAGCGGCGGATGTTTCGCGTCAGCGCGTATTTCGGAGGGTGCGCGGCTCGCTCTGAGATTGAAGCCAGTATGGTTCGGGAAGGGCTATCTGGTTGCATGCTGCAGCTCTACAGCGCATGCCCGTTTCGTAGCCTGGAGATAACCCTGAAAGCCTTAAATAGCACCACGTCGAATGCCTCACGGCCTACTGGTGAGCCTAACGTACTTTTCCATTCGGGCCAAGCCAAAATCATGAAATCGGCAAATTCTGCCAACCTAAGATTACTTATAAAATAAAGCAATTTATACAGAGAATAAAAATTAGAAAATAAATACTTTTACAGACTTTTACTAACGTTTTCTTAACGCTCTAATTGACGTTTAACAAGGATTGGAAAAAACTTGGCACATAGATTGATTATTCCTAAGAAGCCACAGAAATATTATAAACTAGCTGACCCGGCGAACTTCGTATCGCCTCAAAATCATTAAAAAATGTTGAACATTTCTTCGGGTTTACTCACATTTTAAACCTTCCCTGGACTTTTACAAATAATTTAAAACCAAAATTAGCCAAATCAGGCAGACCCTGCGGAAGTTGATCTGCAATTTATGTAAAGTCCGTCATATTGAACCACTTGTGCTACGATGTCAATTCAATATTTTAACAGTTTCACTGATCCGTTAATATTCCACATTAGTTACTGTGCATCTTAAATTTTCACCGATATTTAGTAAAATGCCCACCATATCCAACAACTTTTACTATAACATTTGATAACTCTGATTGTTTGGCTGACCCCTTAAAGAACCAGAAACCTAACTAACCTAACCAAGCCCAATGCCTGTTTCGTAACTGTAACTCTCTGAAAGGGGTGGGGGGCTCGGCCCCCCGCAAGCCCCCTTTGGGGGGGAGCGCAGGCCCCTGTTTTTAACACCTGAAATTATTGTAATGGTACTGACTCCAATCATCCGTCCATTGTGACTCGAAATCAAAACAGTCCAAGATAATGCGAAAGTTATCGAAAATCCACAAAAACCACATTTGTGTGACTACCAAAGAAAGAGAATCAATCTGAATATTTACAAAAGTTTGAATATGTGAACAAAGTACCCTCATTGTCGTAATTTTTTTCATACGTCAAATTATCGCGAAGATAATGGTTCATATTTCCAAACAAACAGTTCAACTAAATTATCTCGTAAAATATTTGTTGTATAGAGTTAAGAAAGATATCATTATAATTAGTGTAAAATTCTTCATAACAGTGCTCTTCATTTCTTATGTTTCTTGAATTGCAGTTTTTGTTTAACCTATCAAGCATAGAATTTCAAAATTTGATAAAAAAAATACTACACACGTCCTAGAAATTTGGATTGTGGGAGGAAGGTTTCCTACTACCCCACGACAATGAACGCCGGTACTGGATGTCTATAGTCAACCCTGTTTGCCTATTTAATTTTTTTTTTTGATAAAATATCATATTTTAATGCATATTCCCGACGAAGACAAATCCAAAAACACAAAAATCATAAAAATTGGTCCAAACGTTCTTGAGTTTTAAGTGGTGTAACTAATACAACGTTCTTTTGCGTATATTGTTATAGATAAAAGAAAAAGCTGTTGATTTGACTAAAAAACATCATTTTATCATATTTTTTTTGATTACAATCTTATTAGTGCTCACATCATTACCAATATCATCGTACTATCATAACTAACCGAATTGCGATTATACTTGTATTATAGACCTTGAAGAAATAGGTCCCTGAACTCGGCAATGGGATAATGACGACAGCGTCATCCTGCTCGATACTTTTTGAAATGGAATTCTTCTTAGTCGCACATTCTTGGCAGAGTGGTTGTGGTTAGTTTTTGGTCGATTTCTGTGTCACTGCTTTGTTCTACAATTCAACGCCTTGTAACTCTAGTTTTGGTGGAGTGAGAATAGTGGGTGTCGTTGGATTGTATCATAGATTTAATGAGATCTGTGCATCATGTTGGAGAACGTCCAGGTCCTCATTTTCATCCTTTACCACCAATAGTTCTATTGAATTCTCCTGAAAAATCTTCATTGCACAGTTGACGA
>LGAG01000650.1:3966-14192 GCA_001278395.1 Lerema accius | reverse complement strand
AAAATCAAACAAAGCTCAAAATCTCGGAAACGGTGACACTTTTACTGAGGTCATTTTTTGACATGTGGTAGGTCGACCCTCGAGCTACCTCCCATTGACGTATGTCGTGAAACTTACGGGACACCCTGTATAGTCCACTTTGCTAACTTTTAGTATAAAACAATTACGAGTAAACTTTTAAATATTTAGGCTCTGTAAATGGCTGTGTGGAACGCTAGTCTTACATATTATCTACTGGTACAAAATGGATCGGGTTGTAAAATGGCTATGAATGTTTCATTATTTTTATTACCCTAATTTTTATTCCCAGAATCTTTAGCGTCATATAAACTTATCATCCGTAGGAGGAAGTGGACATTCCCCTACTATTTTACGAGAATATTATCCGCGGGAAAGCTATCGTCAAAACAAGAGATATCAATATGCCGCGTCACGTCCGAAGTTTTTTGCCTGGACCCCAGGCACACGAGCTATAAACACGGCCACACATAATGCCGTGACAGGGTAAGCTGTATTGATAACTATCGCCCCGTGTGTCCGTTTGTCACAGTTTCCGCTCACGGCAGGACGCCAATACACCTAATGTGTTCTATTGTTAACAAATATTTGGGATTTTCTAGCCTAACTAACAGAAAACTTAAGAAAAGCTCATGTTGTTAACCGAATGAAAATTTTAGAAATAATGGATAATATGGTCAGAGCAACTTTTAAAACCATTAAAACGAGAACATCTGTTAAAAACACGCTTTAACTTAACATGAGAAAAATCAATAACTTTGGTTTTTATTGGTTTAGGAGGAACTTAAGTGAAATCCTTTACATAAACTGCAACGATGCGATGAATGATGCAAAAACACTTCGGTTCTGACAACATTGAGCAGTTACCAAAATAAATGGACCAGTACGTATACGGCTCTGTGTGGTCCTAGCTAGGTAGATATATTAATAGGTGTACAGTAGACAACAAAGTTATTACACGTATTTGTGAGCGTACCGTTAGTGTAAGTAACAAACTTGAAGTCTCGGGCGAGCCGTTCCGTTTCTTAGCGCTAACTCAATTACTCGCGACAGGTCCGCCTCGCGATAAATGCGTTTCGGTCGCCGTGCGGGATGAGACATCGGCTGTAGCGATTTTAACAAATATTACCTAATAAATTAACAATATTACATAATAAAAAAGCAAATTTTCGCTAGTTGCGTGGTCCACGCTTCATTTATTGACCACAATTAATATAGATGAACAACACACTTTTTAATTTATAATTTTGGAGATTTTTATTTAAGTATAGCAGTTAAATTGAATCAAATTACAGACTAAAGATACAAAAAAAACTAATCTACATACAAACTGTAATACATGAATAAAATAAATACATATACAAAATTAAAACTAAACATATTAGGTACTTCTTAAACTTCGAAAGTAAAAATAAATATTTGCAAAAATTTTAATTTCTTCGAGCGCGTCTGATCGTGGCAGTGTTCCCAGAAATTTTGGAGATGGAAGTTGTTGGTGTTTTTTCAATTTATTTCGTATTAATTCTCTAAAGTTCGCTTTTTATACTGATGAAGTTTGTGTCCTTTAGCAGTTCTTTTGCTATGATCGAAATGCAGAGGCTTTCAATCAGGCGGTGGTTCAGGATCAGGCGGTGACTTTAAATAAGATGAAGGCTGTTAGAGCAAGCGGAGGCTCTGATTTAATTAGAGGCTTTAGATGAGGCAGAGCCTCTAGTGGTTTTTCTATCGGTGGTTATAGAGAAGTCAGTGTCAGTGGCCAAACATTTTATGCTTCAGTTTCCAGTAAATTCTGAAATATCTTGAACTGTCGCCGCTTGTAACTCGGGCTGCCATCGCCACACCGGGTATGCGGTTAGCATAACTCATACCCTCGCACCTCACTCGGTCTAGTTGCAAACTTTGATATATTACCGTGTTCCATCCACCTGAAGCGGCTGATTGTAACAAGTTTCCGCGGAAACGGCACGTCTGCGCCCGCCCTAATTTATATCTGAAGGGTCAAACATAGTTCTGCCCTGTTTATATTTATTAGTGTTGATAATGTTCGACTTCAGCGCTTATATGTAGAGGGTTTCGTTTGTTTTATGTACAAAATTATTTATATAGACGGTTTAAAAATGTTCTAAGAATGAAAGGGTTCTAGTCACACCATACCTAGTATTTAGTTCTTTAAATTCGCTTGTGTGTTGCTTGCTTATAAGTAAAGGATTTTATTTTGTTTCAATCCGTTGAAAAGACATAGGTAGGTATTGCAGTTTTTTTCGTAGTAGGTAGAAAACATTTAATTAACAAAAATAAGTAATTTCTAAGTATATGAACCTAATATAATTCGTATCAAAGTAAATGTTGGCAATTATTTCGTTAAGTCGTCGGTCATTATCCTGTCTAATCACTCAGAATCCCAACGTCTCATAAAACAGGAACCGATATAAATCCCCAATAATCGTCCTCTGCCCATTAAGGCGGTTACACACTCGCGTTAAAAAAGTTACTGTCGACCATAACGCCTCCATTACGGTAATGAATTATGTGTAGCGACGTTCATCTGTCGCCGGCCACGTCCGCGTGCGCGTCACTCCTCATCTCAATTACAACTAATTGAATATTTAGACTCGAACGATTGCTTGTAAAACTGGGGTTGCGAATGTGTGGGTGACCTGTCTGCTGTTAGTAAAAATCCTATAACTGACTTGAAAGGAAATACTTTGTATTGGCTCAACATATTTTAATATGAATTTAAGAAATGGTAAAAATACATAACAAGTATACATTTAAATTTCAATTTTGGACTTCTTTTAAAAAGTAATAGAGGCACGTACCTACGTGTTTAAGATTTCATACGGGAAAAATTAAATATTTAATCGTAGATACGCATTAAATGTTTAACCGCAGAAGGGCCCTTGAGGATTTAATTTTGTTAAAATTACAAACGCAGACTTTACAACAATTGTAAAATAACATTAAGGTCTTAATAAAGCTTGATCGAAACATTATTATATCCCTTGTAAGTAAGAAATGAAAGGTTCCCTTCAATATTACAGGAACCCATAACACTTCATTCGTGCAAATAAATATTTTTTCAATAACAAATCGATCTAAGAAGTCATAACGGTTTTTACGGGAGCTTTTCACGTATTCGTTACGTGAATCGGGAGATGCGAGGCGCCGGGTGATACAGGAAGAAATGCGAAATAATAATTGTCGATAAAAGTTGTGTCGACGACAATATGCGTCGTAAATATCGTAAAGTGTCGCGAGAGCGCGCCTCGGACGCATTAAAACGACCATTAGATATTCTTGTTTGTATGAATGTAATTTACAAGTATATTTGATACATGATTTTGATAACGTCAATAGTATTTTAATATACAGCGGATTTAGTGAAGCCATTTTAATATACCCACGTAACAGTTATATCTCCGCACGTCATTAATTTTATTGCTTGTACTAGCGATTCAGTGCGCAATAATGTGCATAAGGCACTATACCTACATATTTTTGATTTTGTACACAATTATTTGCCACTTGCTAGTAGGAGTGTTATATTTTTCCAGTGTATGTATGCGCACGTCTCTTTGGCATGCTCTACAGTTAAAACGGTTTGAAGGAATTTAAAATTACATTCTTTGTAGGTACATCTCGGAAAGGTAGCAATCATCTTCCTCATCTCATTACATTTCTTGATTAAAGTATAGAGGTAGTTATGCCAATTTCTACAGAAGACTCAGTACATATTTCGTAAAAAAAATCTACAATAATCTAAGCATAGCGAAATAGAGCCCCAGCAATCTCCATAATCTCAATTGAATCCACAAAAAATTGGAGTAGAAGCGTCCACCGTTTGAGGTGCCGAGCTGCAGCTGATCCTTAGTACGGCTCTTTAAGTCACCGATCCGTTTATTTATTTACTCACACGCGACAATTTACATACAAGAACCAATTCAATTCCCGCGCACCGCGTTTCTACGGATTAGCCCCTCCCTCTCCCCCCGGAGACCATTCCCCGCATAATCCCTATAAATCCACTTTATATTCATCCACCTTAAAGGCTGCAATAAAAGTTGCTTGTGGATATCACTTTTTGTACGTGCCTCGCGGAATACGTCGCACTTATTAATGTATTTGGTAATTGTATTGGTTGAATAAACGTAACGCTATTACTTGATGTATACCTCCAACACAGTTAATTAGATTTTTATCGTGATGTGTTCTGGACCCAAACATAATATCTAAGTATAACAAATATTGAAAGCAAATCTCATGTAATCACACGTGTTTAGAATAGACATAACACATAGCCGACAGATGAAAGGCCCCGTTGATAGACAGCTGAGTTTGACACTCACATCTTCCAACCAAGTATATCGAACGAGAATATAAATCTATTTTTTTTATTAAATTAAATTTCTGTGAACAAATGAAATTAGTGATAGGAATATTAATGTAATGAAATCGTAGTGGCAGTAATAATCACAGCTGATATTGGTAAATGTACAGTGTCGGCACCCGTGTCCTCCCTGCATCGATACTAACTCATTTTGTATTAAACTCGAGATCGCCCCGCTCACTTGGATTCCAGTGAAGTAGAGACGCGAATATTTAAAAAGTTTTATAATATTATGGTTAGATTGATATGGTTGATTGAAATGTTGTTCTATGCAACATTTTCACTATAAATCGCCTTTGCACAACGACTTATCTACTCGTACTATGTATAAAAAATGTTTTGTAATCGACCAACCCGACTTATAATGTTTAAAAAGTCATACCAGCAATGCAATGCTTTACTTACTAATGACTTAGTTATTTGTTTTTACTAAACATTATTTTTCATAACCGTATGCGACTCTACGGTATTTTCGTCCGGGTAATTCGCCGTTTGTATTCATACGCGCGGGCGGCGGGCGGCAGTCGCGAGTCGCCGCGACACGCCACTCCATCATACCGCTACCGTTTATTGCTCTCCGGCTAAAAGGTAGCCTTTAGCTCCTTTATACTACAGAACTCAACACTTTTTCTTCAGTAGCCAGATTTAAGAATTTTATGAGTCTGGAGGATGATGAATACGATGAAAATTATCTCTAATAGACATCTTTATGACAACACGGTTTTTGTAAACAATACCGATCATAACTTAGCTCTAAAATGCTCTGTGTTGCTAGTATAGACATACTTATATGTACTCTACTTTTTATTGGTTAATATTCAAGTTGATATTTTAAGTAATGTCCAATAAGTTAATTTATTTTTAACTCCATTTGGGCGATGGTAAAACTCAAACAGGTGCATAACACGAAGTTCCTTGCTACATCTTAATAAAATTATAAAATACTTTTACCTATTTCTTGTTGGTTGTTTATGTTATGAAGAGAACAGTCTGTACGAGACGAGCGTCATATAGAGCAATCAGGTCGACGTCCATCTATTTACATAAATAATATAAATTTGTACGTATTGTCCGAGGGGGTGCAGTGTTATCGTGCGCCCCCACTATTAACTTATGAAAATAAGCTACAATAACACTTTATTTATTTTCCCTTATGCCTTG
The DNA here is from genome assembly GCA_001278395.1 of Lerema accius. Classification (NCBI taxonomy): domain Eukaryota; kingdom Metazoa; phylum Arthropoda; class Insecta; order Lepidoptera; family Hesperiidae; genus Lerema; species Lerema accius. Next base: position 8,626 of record LGAG01000650.1, on the reverse strand, counting down.
CCAGGGAAATTTGTGATGGACTAAGGACTCGGCCAGTGCTTCTTAAACCTATTACTTTTTTTTTCTATATTTATCCTGACAAATAATTTGTAGTTTCTGCGTAAATAACCTCAAAATACATTAGTACCTAAAAATACTTTATCAATTAATATTTGAAGTGGAACACAAATGCCATACTATCTTTTTAGACTTTCACTTAAATCGCAGTAGATATCGTTCTATATAAAAAAGTGTGGTGTATACAATTTCCGCCGAAGCAATACCCGTGTGATGTGAGTATCCCCCGTCTACTGTGATGTTCGACTCTTTTTGACTTTTTCTCCGATTTTGACGGTTTTTGGGATCAGGATTAAAGTTAGCCCGCTTTCAGTCTGTCACACGACAGGGTTCCACTTTTAAAACCTTTCAGCTTTGCAGATTCATTCGTTTTTCTTAAAGGTAAATCGGATTTTTTGGGGCACTCCCAACGTTCTGGGATCATGTTTCCAAGCGTTAAAATTTTATTGGTAGGGTTAAAAAAAAATGTAAGTTGCATTTTTATTTCTTTAAATTATATGTAATGTATGATTGCAAACTGAATTACTGAACAATATACAAATTTTATGTGATTGTAAAGAACTTTGAGAGTCGCTAATTTCTCGTTACAAAAAATATGTCGTCTTGAGTTGTTTTGAGCGGTCCACGGGCGATTGCCGACCTCCTCGGACGTCGCTCTGTTGACAGTATAAACAACATGAAGAGCTATTACTGGACAACGATGAATAGGATATTGTACACATTTTATTATCTTTTCAGGAACATACGTTTTTTATGATGGACAAAGGAGTGAATGGTGGTACGTAAAATATGTACAGATAAAATAACATTATGTATTACTATTATTTGTGTTAGAAAATTTCGTAGGCCGTTTGATTTTACTAAAATAGACATTAGGTACATGCTCTAAATAAAACATTACCTATTCTCAAACAGCTGAAAATTTACTTTAATGTGTCGGTGTAAAATTATTTTAAAAGGTAGAATTGTTTTTAACATACAGGTTTCGCCCAACCCAAATAAAATTGGGAATTGGGCGAGAAGGTGATGATTATTGTTTTTAATTAATCACTGATTTGACAATAATCATCTGATTAAATGGTACTTAGTTTATAATAACATTAAAAATACCAAAGCGATAAATTCCAATGAGCCCTAACTGTTTACGTTTCGTCATAGTTGGCATGACTGAATGGTAAAGATATGTCTCGAAACGATGAAGGCACAATAAACGGCGCTCCTGTCACATAAATACTCATGTATTCCCAGCGGGCATGAATTACAAGCAATCGAACATAACCGACGACTGCGCCCTTACAAATAAACATAATATCCAAAGGAAACACTCAAAAATGCCCTCGACAAAAGCCCCGTGAAATCTCGACCCACCTCATAAAACACGTGAAACAATATCTTGAATGTACCATACCGCACAACCTACCACCGGCACTCTCGACACCCTTATTTTGATGACAATAAAACTCAAAATTCAGTAGCACAGACGTTGGTATAACTTGGCAAAGATTCGGCTTTTCCTGAGCTATAAAAGTATATTGTGCGTTTGTAAACGAAGGCGGCTGTTTGTCACCATTTGCATATATATGCCTGAGCTCCCGAATGAAAGAATCCGAATGGATCTGAATGAATAAAGTAACGATAGGCCTTCCTTCTTAATACCAGGTAAATCCCGTAATCATTGGAGTATATCTCTACTTACGCTGAATTTTATTTCAAGAAAAGCTAAACGTAATCACGGCTGTGAAAATCCCATCGACAATGATTATCTAATACTGAGTAGGTACCAACTCACGTACATTTAGCTTTTGGAAGTCTAGATTGAAGTTCTAATTAATGCATGAGGATAATTTTTAATACTTCGTACGATACCGAATGAAGCACGAAAAGCGTTCGATTGAAATTTCAAAGGAAAGAAGTAACCTTGACCCTAGAGTTAAAGGATCGCTAGTTCTCTGGCTACCCTCAGTCCTTGTCAGTAAAGAGGGCGCTAGTATGCCGAGCACGTCTACCCGCGCCGGAGCCGGCCATACGCGAATTATATAAATAGGCGATAAATACACAAGCACAGCATTCTATGCTAATACCGCCGAATGGACCGCTCTAATGAAATGTTTTTTCGCCAACACTTGAGCAATGCATACGCAAATCAAGAGATGATCCTATTCTCGTGTAGAGTAAGGAACGGCGCACATTGAACTATTTTTTTGTTGAAAAATACGCAATATTTCGATACAAGTTTTGCTTCTCTAAAAACGATATACCTACCGACGAAGAAGTTTTGTGTGTATAATTTTTGATGAAAGGATAATTTTTCAAAGCGAGAGTAGCAATAATTTGAATGAGTGAAATATACGATAAGTATTTCCATAGACGATCTAGTTAATTTTAATGATATTCAATAAAAAATTTAAAGCTGTTGAAAATTTTGTCACTGGAATACTTCTATGAAATAAGTAGTACCTATTGTTGAAGTGAACGGCGCGCCTTACATTGAATTATATTTTCTGAATAATATAGTCAAAACAGTATCTAGGCTAGCGAGATTGCTATAATCTACAAAAGAATTACATTTTTTATATGACATATGATAGGAGTTCTAGGAGAATGCTAAAAGGTTCGTAACAGCTTCTACTACGAGCTACAACTTGGAGCCTATACACAGAATATGTATAGAATGTTTATTGTCTACTTACTACAATTCTAGATTTACTAACTTTATCCCAATCATAGGAACTTTGACTGTTTGTAAACCATATTGCTCAGAGAAGTAATTTGTGAGAAGCAGTTTGATGTGTGTGTGAACGATTTTTTTATGAAAATAACGAATAAAAAAAAATCGGTCATGTCTATTCCACAATAGAGCCGAATTCAGTTATACCTCTTACGTTTTAGCTGTTTGGCTTAAAAGGGTGCCAAAAAATGTATAGACACTTTTCAAACGCTAAAAAAATGTGGTTTGGTAAAGAGGTAATGATCCTCCTAATAATGATGCATAAATGGACTATAATACTACCTAATATTACCTACAGCACACAATCCCGATTCACTGCGAATCGACATGTTTTGAAATGTACGCAAGATATCCAAAATTTAAAACCTTTCACCCATATTGCAATGGTTGAATAGTGCAGGAGTTCATTCTATTAGAAGGCCACTCGTGGTTGGTGACTCTCACAGCCAGGCTCCGTACTTCACAGCTCAATGACCACCGACCATCGACCAACGACCTATGTCTAATCATTGGCAGAGAACTAAGAATGTACCGAATTGCCATGAATAGCATAGGATATAATGAAATATTTTACAGCAAGCTACGCATAGGTACTTGGCGACACCCGCAGTTTTGTCCACAAAAAAATATGTCACAAAAGGTATTCAGGATTTCTAGTCCGATGATAATATGACGCAAGACCATGTTCTGTCTATGTGTCGAGTTCATTTAAAATCCGTACCAACCGTTGATGATCATACATTTGTTTTTAAATCGAGTTGATCTTCGAGCGCAAAAAACAGGCGTTTCTAAATGATTTAGGTCGCCATTTCTGCTGTTTGTTTAGACTAAACGGTGGACGTGGATGTCATCAGCAGGATGCAACTTTCCGACTGTAAAGTGGAAACTACGCAGTGGATGCTGCGGACAGGGCTCGCTCCATTGCGGCGCCGGTATAGGTCTGTTACATGTGCAGTGAATTGGTCATTTATAGGCTCCGTAATGTATTGGGGATTATAACTCCAACTATTACATACATACAGATTTATACGCCCAAGCTAAGGAGTTTAGCTTGACAGGGATATGTAAGTAAAAGTAAGCACGGCGTCGTAGAAATATTTTTATATTTATTTTTTATGTTTGTATTTTGAATTTATAATCATAAAAAATAACATAATATTTTGAGATATTTACAGCAAACCCCTAGAGTATTATTATCCGTCATACAAAATGTCCTGACCATGAATCGAAGCTAAGTCCCTTAGCAAACGATGCCGCGATGTCACTACCAAATCAGTTACGGAGTTGTTCATGCGCTCCCTACAACTTTTCATTAACTTAAAGACAAAGCAAAATGAACTTTGCTGTGCTCATCTACTGGGGTGATTTTGTATTGCACCAGCGATTGGTATTGAAGGGAGCAGTAAGATATGGAAGAGGGCAGCAATGATGTTTCCAGTGAATGAGTTGTCATGGGACGGTAATGGGTGGAATGTATACTTTTTATATGACATCAGAGGGAATTGCAAATACTATAAACGCTAATGTGGTTATTGAATAGGTTTTATTAAAGGTCACTCGTCGATTGTAATAATATAAGATGATACGTATTGTTTTACAATTTGGTAGAGGCTTCAGGCTTAAGGGCATTGACTTAATATTACTTTGAGAATCGATGCATTGAAATTTGGATTAAAATTACTTTTTTCATAACATGTAGTTGATACATTTTAATAGATTTTATAACAGTACTGAGTTGTGGAGGAAAGCAATAGTGAAAAAAGTCCTTACCACATCTTTAAATAAAAGACTTCCGCAGGATTCTAATCAATTATATTTAATCAGTATAAGCAAAAGAAATGTTGTGGTACAGAAACTGTTTCAAAAATCTATCTA
>LGAG01000648.1:186096-220779 GCA_001278395.1 Lerema accius | reverse complement strand
CGCGTGGAATCCGTCCGAGGAGAAGTTGTACGCCGACAGGTCCTGTCCGTTGTCGTCGGCTGCCACTGCGTCTATGTGCTCCTGGTCGCAGTCCTGCGGCGATAGACAGATTTTAGGGTTCCGTGAGATAAATGAGAGGGGTTTTCTGTTTGGTTAAGTAAAAAATAGCTTTGTACGTTCGTCCATTCGTCCGCTTGTAATTCGGAATATAGTTATCGTACTGAAAGAGTTAGACGTTAATTAAAAAAATTCAGGATCTCCTCTATTGGTGAAATCAGGATGTTTTTTTTAATTATTGTTTTTTTGTGACTTTTAAGAAAATAAAAATATTATTAAGTGAAGACAAAATGGTTTATACGAGTATTATAGCAATAAACTCACCTCTACATCATTAAAAAAGAAATGCGTATCTGCTAAGCTGAATATCATTTCCTCCATTCTGAAACCTAGTTGAACTATTTGCTGTGTGTCCTGTAATAAAAAAATATAGCTCATAATAAAATTGTTTAACTAAATGCCTCAACATCAGGTGTATATTTTACATTACCAGCCAATTACAATTACATTACAAGTTGTTAAATTACATTACAGGACAATGCGCAGAGAATAAATACAATAAAAATGGTCCTAAATTCGTTTTCGTCTTTTAAATGATAAAACTAGATACGCCAGTTAGATATTACTCTTTAGTTACTCCCTTCATCAATGACCATATAAAAACCTGGGCGTACCTTATTATATTTAGTTGCATATGTCCCAGTGAGTAAGGAATGGAATATGATGATTGTCTCGTCCAGGTCCCAGATGAAGACTCTATCTGTGGCCGGCTCTGGAACATGCTGCGCTGGAGACGATGATGTGTTCCGACGACCACGCCCCCTGGACCTACTTGCTGTACTCTCACTGGAAGATATCAACAGAATTCTATGAATATCTTCTAGGATTCTCTGTTACATAAATGTACACGTTCAGACCGAGAAGAAAAATTGAATTGAATTTATTGATTTTCTAGCTTGTTGGGTATTGAACCCAAGACCAGCTAATGATGGTCTAACGCGGCTTATGACACTGCCATGTGGACCATTAATTGTAACTTAATTCTGTATAAAAATGTATTTTACACTACTGTATTTAAATTAGAATAAATACAAATTTCAGTGCATTTCGTAAACATTTGTAAATAAAACAGATGAGTTTGTCTAGAAAGTATGTTATAACAAAATTAAGAACTAAACTATATAATTTCGTAATGAAACTGAGAAATAAATGTTATAATTACCCAGAATTTTCTCTACACCTCCGGCTGGCTGCATGGATTTCATTTTTTATTGGAGAAAGTGGACTTGTGTCATTAATAGATGGCAACATTGATGATGGAGACTCTGTAACAATTGAAATTAACATATTTTTTTGGTAAATTACGTAATTAGGTAATGTTTTAATTTTGGCAGGGAAACTTATAATGCAAAGAATTTATAACGAATACCACATACTTCAATGACTAATAAGAGAAGTGATTGAAGAGCAAATACAAACAAGATGTTTGTCATATTGGACAACTTTTGCTTCAGCCGCATTTCAATAACTCTAGTAGTTTGGCTGGTTTATTAAAGTATCTCGACATCAGCACAACCTTCTGGGTCCAACTGTGACTTGAAATCATACATGGTACCTCTAAAATAACTAGCAAAAACTTATTGCAAATTAGTCTAGCTGTCTAGGAGGAGTTTAGTGACAAACACATCTACTCTGCGTTTTATATTTTATTTAAGATATACATTCACCTCTACACTCATTTTATGATTATGCTCAGGATATTTCCATTCAACAAACAAGATTAAAAAGTCTTGTGTAAAGTAAATAAACCTTGAAAAAAGATAATGAGTAGTTTGAGTGTTTACTGTTTGACTAATGCATTAGTCACCACCATAGCTTTTGCTATTTCTTTAATAAATGAGTTTAAGATAGTATCAATGGAACTCTTGCTTTTTTATATTAGTGCTTTACAATTATTCCGCACAATTGTAAGAGTCAGTAAAGTCTAAGTTGGTAGGTGCACTGTTTAGAAAAAGTCTAATTATTCTCTTTTTAAATATTCGCACACTGTATGTAACTATGTGTAATATAATTAAATGTAAATAAGATGAATAAGTTGTGTCTAACAAGATTGCATCTTGTTTAAAAGTATTGCTAGTGACTGTATCAGTATTTTAATGGAAAGATGCAATATAAAGTTGCATCAAAAAATTGGTGACAAACTTTTTAAAACTAAAAGTAAAACTAATAACTAACCACTGCCACTGTCTGAACTATCCCAATTTGAACTATCCGAGAGATTTGTTTCATCCCGTGAGTCACTTCTCTGCACTCTTCTCCGTTTGTTTGAAATAAAACTTTCATTTTCTTTATTCATCCCGAATGAAGTTTTCAAACTTTACACGTAAATAAAAACACTTTATTTACAACGCTATTTTTAATATTTTCACTTAACTAACGTTTCGTTGTTAACTTTCAGCCTGGTTTAAACTCGATAATTAAATCTAGACGTAAATTAAACTACAAAATCTAACAATGAAACTAAAATCTACACAATCAACAAATCAACACTGACAATTTGGTGACAAACTATCATGTTTTTTGATGTTTTCTTTTTGAGTTTCAGATGATTGTCAAAACTGTCAAAAGTTTGTAAATGTGGTTATGTTGGTAGAACACGCAGTTGATTATTGCTGCGTTCTTTTTTCGTTAATTTAAAAAAAGAAAAAATATTAATTGCAGGTATTAAATATCATAATTATTACATAAATAATGTATTTTCTTTGATAATCTGCAGAATTGATTTAGAAATAAAAATATACCTGATAGAGCGCCTCCTAAGTGATATGAAGTGTGGCCAGCACTACCACTGCTACTTGGCGAGCTGACGTAAGGCGAATAACTAGGGGTAGCATAATAGCCTCCATACTGAGCTACGCTATGATCCGCATATCCTGTAGCGTAGCTGCTATAGTCCTGAAAATAAAATATTCGTTTAACAGTTGCCGTTTAGTTACGGCAAACACTCAATAGATGGCGGTAGATGGAAGGTTAGAATACCTAACAAAGTCGCCAACTTTATTTTAAGTAGATTTTATAAAACTTCGGACGCAATTATGTTAATTTTATTAACAGTCAAATAGTTACTTGTTGTGCATTCGGGAAGGTTTGAGTAAGCCCGCCGTTGTAGGACGAGTATGCGTAGGGAGAGGGCTGGGAACTGAACCCGGAACTGGGAACGGTGCCGACTCCACCCACGCCGTACGCACTGAGGTACGTTGGCGTTGCTTTACATGACGACCTGGAACAAATCTTCATGTTAGGTTGAAGATTAGATCTATTAATAGTAATTTTGCTATCCAAACCGTGGTCTTGTATTACTTATACTTTACTATGATGTAGCAAAACTCTATAGTTATATACATATAATCCGTCATCATGTTAAAAGGTTCTACTGTGTTCTGGGTTCCTGGTATGGACAATCTGTGAAATATAGGTAGGTACAAACCTGTTGTTAGTATTGTGTGGTGGAGGATACGCTGCGTAAGGCTGGTTGTATAGTGTCGAACTGACGTATGAGGAGGCCGCACTTCCGCCTCCATATTGCTGCATACTGAAAAATATACATTGTTTATTACTTATAAACATAATTTTCTACAAGAAGTTACAAGGCCAGTGTCATGTTGCCTTTGGATTTTAGCTTTATTTTTAGTAATTGGCCGGATTGTGAGAAATATACTGCAGTACAACATTGTATAAATACCTACATTTAATTTTTTTGAAAATAGCTATTAAAATTAATTCTTTCTTAAACTAACACGATGTACTTAGTAGATAACGAAGAAGTTGAAGTCTTAACATTTGACACTCATAGGTACCCTTAATATATTGTATCTTTTATTTATCTAGCTTAAATCTTCCTGAGCATCACGACCTTAATGCTATTAAGCGATATATCATATTAAACATAAACACGACGTCACACGTTAAAACACTGTTTCATTCACATAAGCCATGTGGGCGTAAGTGTACATACTTTCTTGGCCCCAATGCTCTTATTAATATGGACGTCACTCCTTTTGTGGCTTCCGACTTCCACCCGATCGTTAACCTCTGTTAGGCCAACCAATGTTATTAATCAATCGAGTTTCGTAACGACGTTAATGTAATTTTTTGGGAGCTTAACAATTTAAATACATTGCCTGAATCTAAGGATTTTAAGTGGTGATAAAATAAAAATATTTGAGTGTGTATTTTGTAGCTGTGTATTTGTATTTTGGTGACATAAAATTCATCACTGAAAATTGTAAGATAAGAGTTCTGAAAGACCTAATAATTCTGAATCAAATTTAATAATAATAATTTTAAATTAGACCATGATACTTCTAATTCAGAAGAGGAGGAGAAAAGATTTGCCACTAAAGAAATCCGCTAGTCAGATTTTTAAACGAAAACCGCAATTGTTATGTCCCAGTACTGCAATCAATTATGAAACCTTGTATTAAGGACGTTTAATATTAAAGATCATTCATAAATTACGTAGTACCATACCTATTATAGTACTGGTAGGGCAGCGTGGACTGGTCGTAGGGCAGGGCTTCGCCGTACAGCGCCACGTCTGCCTCGCACAGCCCGGGGCTGCGCACCTCGCTCTTGACGCCACCACCTGCCGTCATCACCCTCGTCATCAGTTTCGTCATCACCGTCATCATCAACATCATCTACTGCAACCTTACTTCTACGTGATGTTTCATTGTAAGCCTCTTTACTAGTTAATTACTGACTTGTCATCACACATCGTCATCAAAATCATCTACTGAAACTTTACTTGTACATGATGTAACAATACTGCTCCTTACTGGGTAACTACTGTCTTTTAATACTAATCGAGAATGTTTTAAATGGAGTTTTGAAACATCAGTCTAAAAGCTGATTCATTACTTCCTCTCTGATAGGTAACGAATTGATAAGAACCCTGGTTTTAAAAAGAGATACTTGCAGTGGTGGTTCATTACAATGTCGTAATTTCCTAGCTGTTTATTCAATAGAATTAGCAACAGTTTAATCTTCATAATGTCATATTGTTCTTCGTAAACATCATCATAGTTAATTCAAATTAAACTCTTTTTTTATAGAGTTAATAAAATAAGATTGATATTGTTCTAACTAAGGTCTATCGCATACGGGAATCGTAAAGGATCACGTAAGCGCGGATACAATATGAGTAATCGCTGGAAGTACGAGTCATTCCCAATTATTTCTAATCATTAATCATAATTCAAGTTAACTGTGTCAATTATTTTATATATCGTTTTAAATTTTTACTCAAAATGTTACTACTATCAATTATTTACATGTATGGGTAAAAGTACATAAAAATTAAACTTGGGAGAATCTGTAGAAAACTAAGAAATCAATCAACCAAAAATAAAGTATTTTATAGTACGTCTATCCAGTTTTCTAGACCTAGAGTACAAGGAAATCATAAAGTTGACGGAGATAAGCAAAAGAACTCACCCGTGCTATCCTCATTCATCAGCCAGGCAACCGCGGACGACGAGGAGGTGGAACAGAGCCCGCCAGTCGAGGTCAACGGCAACGCCAGTCCCAGAGAGGTACTCGTCACGCATCCGTTAGCTAAACTGCAGCTCTCCACCTCCGAACTAGGTAATCCAAGACCGTCAGACGGTAAACTCAGGTTTGATGACGTTGTCGTGTTTTGGAACAGCGTCGTCGCTCCTGATACTAGCAACGCTGGTAGACTTGCATCCTGGAGTAATGACGGCGGGGAATCAGAGGTTGATTCGGATTCGCAAGGAGATGTGTTGACTTCGCCTGACAATCTGGTAAATGAAAAACGCACAGTTTAGATTGATGATGAAATAAAAGAAATCTGTTATACTTTAAAAACTACACCAATTCTCTTCAACTTTAACAGTGATGAAGTTAAAATTGTAATACTTGACACGAAAAGAGAGTAGTAATAGTGATTTTTTGTACGTTTTACTCAAAAGTTTAATTTGCTTCAAAGCATTAAAATAGTATCTAATATATTATTTAATAAGTACAATACATACAAAAACAAAGACGTATAGAAAAAGAACGTATAGAAAAGTAGTAGAATGAATTCGCAATCAAAATTTTCCGTAAACGTTTCAGTATTTGAGCAGGTGTTCTTCCCGAGTAAAATGTCAACCATTTTGGCCCTTAATTGTTAGTAAAGCTGAGGCAAACAAAACACCCTCAGTTTAACACAACACGGAGATAAAAACCCATTAACAGCCGCGTTTGTTTACGAAGACGCGCCTTTTTTAAACAGTCACTTTTCGAATGTCTTAATTTCCGAAGAAAGAAGACGGGTAACGATTAAGGAAACGATTTCCTAATTATAACATGATGTTTATGTTCGATTTGATCTTTCATTAATATTTTTAATTTGCATTGTAGATTAGAGACGTCTAAAACATGTCTGGTAACCGAAATATTTATATTTAGATAATTTAGAATCGAATATGACATGTCACTCACATTCGTATACTCATTAAGCGTATATCATTTGCCCCATGCGACATTAATGACTAAACTTATATGTTCGAAATACTAATTATGTTAAAGTGTGGTAATTAAAAAGATTGTAGCAATTAAGATATCTTTACTAAACGCTAAATCACTGTGTTTGTTTTAAATTATGCCCATAAAACGAGTCGTCGAAATCAAACGGCAGATGCCGTGACAGACCCCTCATATCTCTTGTTGTGGATTTATCTAACAAACTGTTTACACGTGTTCCGATTAATTTAGCTCGTTATCAACGCCTGTGCGGTTTCAACTCGCTGTCACGCTTGACAGTTGGGGAGTGACGTCACCGACCTAAAGTTGTTTAACAATTTAATAAAAAGATCCCTATAATATTTAATATAGTATCGGCAACTTTTTAAGTATCGTAAATCAGGAATTTAAATAGGGTTTATAATGCAAAAAGATTTTTTTATTTTAGTTTCTTAATTTTAATCATGCAGTGTTATAAATTTCAAATCTAAAACTAGCTATAAACATATTCCGCACCCATATTGGTTACATATGGTTGTAAGCTTAATATATCTTAAATATTTTATTGAATAAAATTATTTTAATGACTTAAATAATTAACGCAAATGTATGCTAATAGCTGCTATGCCAACTTTTTTGTTTAATAGAAACTGTTTAATTGCCTATCGGATATTTTGTTTAACTACCACAATGGCGATGATTTGTTGACATCTATTATTCATTTGGCAATATCAATAGGTATTATAGAAATGATGACGTTATTTTTCGTCGTCTTAATGTGACCTGACCACTACAAACGTGAAACCATGAAAGGAAACACGTCGTTCCACGATGATTTATTGCATGTTATTAATAACAATACTTGCTTATGATATTCATCATTTGGCCAAACTACAGGAATCGTCTAGAAAAAAGAACCCTTGTTTATATTAGTTCGCGCCTTTTTCAAGTGTCACTTTGCTTTTTGCCGCCACTTCGAGAGCTGCGTTCAAACAACACTATCGTATATCAAAAGAACGTCTACGAGTAGATCTCAGTTAATGTTGGCAGCATTGTCACTATCTTTTTAATTGAAAGCTTTTTTAATGTTTCGGTTCTTTTCACAGAGTTCTTTTTACTTGCAGTAGTCATCGTAAAACGGCGTTAAATTCGTCTAACAAAAGACTTCAAAGCTTTGAATAGTTGGTCGTTCTAAATTTGATGAATGACATTCCATATGGTGGATGACTTATTTGTCACATTTTTAGTTTTATGTTCTGCGAGGCAAATTGTGATGTTTGTAAAACATGAAGCTTGTCACTTACTATTATAACGGTGTAAAATGTTCTTTGAATTTCGATATTAAATTTTGATTTCAAAGGTAGGTTATTCGTTTCACGGCTGTTAAATCCTATCTAAACAATTATATTATAGTTAAATATTGCAATGCATCTTTTAAAAAGTTAAATTAGCTGTTATAGCAAGTATATCTAATCTATCCTTTTGCATTTGGAACTTGACAGAAATTATTTGAAGTATTTTTAATGTTATTTGTTCCAACCTATTAATTATAGACTTTACAGTTATGCTATGTTATTAGTGTCGACTTAACCTACATAATAATACCTACTCAATTCCTATTATTTACTACTTTCCGACATCTTAAAAGAACTAAACTATACCATGCCCGGTAATAATCTGCCAGCCACATTGTTAAGTGAAGTGTAAATTATTTTTTTAAACTAATCCCGTATGGACCCGAAACAATGCGCTCTCTCACTGCCCCTCAACTGACAGGGCACAATGGCCGGCACACTTCAACACGAAAAAAAAAAATTGTTAGCGGAACACGCGTCAAGGGTTCCGTAGGTCAAGTGTTAGCTGCATTCCAATAATTAACGTATCGTTAAGCATAACCGAGTCATTATGGTAAAAAAGTTTTTCAGACCAAACAATATATTAGACTTCGCCTTTAGAACGTACGAGTACCTAAAAGCGTAGTAGGTAATGATAGCGTTTCCCGGTACATTTGCGCGGCAGACCAAGCTCGGTGATATAGGTAGGTACCTTACCTACGTCAAATCATAAAAAATATGACCTCACTTTTTTTGTTCTTAAGACTGGGCCTATAATACTTTTTGGTCTGAGAGAAGTTTATTATCGGTGCTTGCGGAGTTGATAACTCGCAGAATCAAATACTTTTTTCGGTTGCGTGTATTTTTTAAATTATGGTGTAAAGAATTCTATTACAAATTAATTAATCATAGTTATAAGTTATTTAACTTAATTTTTAAGGTTCATTATTTTCATTAAAAAATTCTGTAAACTTACGTATTTTTAATACTTAGATTAAAAATATATACGAGTAGGTACCTACTAAGACTTTTTTATTTTAGTGTTTGGACTAAAAATGCCATTACCTACTTTAATATTTTCTATTTCTTCATTACATTCATTATTCACTTGGCGAATGTTACAAATATTTGAGACTTTACAAATCGTTTTGAAATAAAAAGCGGACTCCTAATACAGTAACCGCCATTTGGTGTCCACGTGTCAACTTTACGCGCGAGATTCTATTGATTGCATGTTTTTTTCCCGCCAAATTCTTAAACAGATGTCACAAGTCAAATGACACGAACATTATTACTGCACAGACTATAAAGAGTTATGATGACGGGTTATTAAAGGTCAATTACAAAATTCACATTACTGGACGCTTTTATTAATTAGCGTTATTCAAATGTTTTAGTGTTTAAAAAAGGCACATGGTGTATTAGGATTTGAGAATATTTTTAAAAGGTACCTATCTGTCGGAATAACATCAATATCAGGTAAGTATGTACTAGGTACATGGGACTGAATATATTTTCCTATTAAAACCTAAATTATTAATTAATTAAATTATCAAGAGGCAGACCAAACCGCCTAAATTTAATAGTGTTAATAATCACTCATGACCAATAGTTTGCCAATAATAATGGCTAAGCTTCTCATTATTCGGAAAAAAAAAGTATTGCTTAGGTAGGTACCTACGTACCTATCCCTAATTAGAAGTTCCGATTGACAAAAACATTAACGTCGAATTAAAAATAAAAACGGAAAAACTAAAAAACGTCACTAACTTTTTAACTACGCTATTCGATACTCTAAATCCTGTTAGACAAAAATTCAAAAAAGGAATAAAATTCGAACATGTAACAGACCGGAATTGTGTCAAAAAACTGATTTATTGTTGTAGAAAAGATAAAATTCGAAAACGACGTTTCTAATAGATAAAAAGTTAAACTCGAAGGCGCGTTGTGTTAACTGCTAATTAACTTAACTAATACGTAGTCGTCCGAAGGAATGTGACCCGTCAAATACCAAAACTATTTATCTTTTTTATTTCGGCCTGTTAAGAGATGCCATTGATTTGTGCAAGTATTTTAATTTCTTGTTTTTTTTTCAATGTATTGACACGATATTTAACTTTTTGTTTTACACATACTGAATACTAAAAAAAATACTTTCTATTTTTCTGGCTATAATAAAATGGACTATACTTTTTTATTGCCTTTAACAGTTGCCTACTCTTCAAATAAAAAGTTTGATACTTAGTTATTTTATAAGTACTTTTACCTTTAATAATCTAGATTATCTTTAGTAAATGCTTACGTTCAGAGAATAAAACTGAAACGTTATTTTACTGGCCGTATAAAAATTACATTTTTAAATTTTATGATAGCCTAGTAGCCTGGCGTGTCATTAGACATGTGTATCACAATTCTATTATTAGATAACTATTATAAAGTATGTTCAATCTAGAGCCTTTATTCTAATTTCAAATCAATAAAAAACCTTATCCGTTCATCATTCCGCCAAAAATGCACAAGTCTCGGAATTTGAAAACTGCTTTAAAATTAAAGGCCCATATTGACACGCTGTAACATAAAACCTTTTGTGTTTAAAATCACTTCCTTTGATCGGGGCGTGATAATTTGTGGAGCTCTTGATAGAGAGCGTCCCATTCGGTATTCGCTAAGTAGCTCTTTTCACGGCAATTGTGTTTCGACAATATGGGGATTACACGGGGATTATGGACCCCTTGTATTGTTGAAGAAGCCCTGTACGAACCTTTATTGGAGCCCTAAAGGTGGAAATGTGAAGTACCTAGCGTTTATTTGTGTTGACAATGACATTAATCTACTTGACTGTGTGTGAGTGTGTTGTTGGATGAGAATAGGGCTGCCACCGTCTAAATTGATGGTCCTGGGCAAAAATTTGGGCCAAAATGTTTTTCCCTCGGATTTTTATAATAAGTTTTGTAACATGCACTTTAGGTTTTTCATACACAAGATTTTTATCCGTTGCCGGTATGATAAAACGATTATAGGTAAACCCTTATACACAAATATTCTCCAGCAAAAATAAAATTGAAAAAAAAAAGTTTATTTTACTGACATTAGTGTATAAATGTGTATGTTGTCGATTTAAATTTTAAATTATCAATAAATTAAACTTACCGAACATCAGCACTTGAATCTGGTCTAGGTCTTTTGGCCTGCAACAAGAAATATTACTATCAACAATTGTATTTCAAATGTCGGTTAATTCTAGCAATATAGGTAACAATTTAAAGACTCAAGAGCAGTAAAAAGCGTACCTAAATAGCATAATTATGGATACCTAGTTCTAGAAACTTCTATTAAATTATGTACCTACCTATACTTTTTATAATAGGTAATACAATTAGGTATATTCTTCTAGATATAGAACTATATTTTTTCTACTAATTAATAGTAATATTTACTTAGAACATTATTAGTTAGTACACTAAAAATATAATGAAAACCACAGTGACAGTCGGCCTTAGACCAAAAAAATATATAGACTCAGTCTTCAGACCAAAGAAGTGAGGTATTTTTTTTATTTTTTACGATCTAACGTAGGTATGTCACTAAGCACGGTCTGCTGAGCAATGTACCGGGAAAGGTTATCATTTGTTTTTAACGTAAGACTGTGTCTATATATTTTTTGATCTGTGCAGTCGCATTCGGCAAGTGTTCGTCTTTATAAACTTCTGTTAATTCCGAGAACAGTCGTAGTGGTATTGTTAGGTAAAGAATGGTTGCAGTTGTACTGTTGACACACTTCTACCGGCCTGTGATTGTTGATAACTATTGATGATCGCTAAACGGATTTAGATGATAGCTACCGTGTTTTTTCCAGAATGTTCCAGAAGGAACGTGTTTTTCGAAGCGTAGAATGATGATTATTATGTTTGTGTGTCCGTTATTTTGACAAGCTCTTAAACTGTTACTTACCTGCAGAAATAATATTTATATTTCTAAGTAGAAAGTTTCGAGGTTTATTTTCCCAAAAGAAGCTACGAATAAACTTATCTATTTCCGTAACTCTAAATAGAGTACTTCTCTACTTCTCATCATAATCACTCATAGAATTATTTATAAACATTTTTGCATTTGAATTATTAGCATGTATGTATAGAGGTTTACTGGACTTGTGTCTATAGTAGAAAGTATGTTTAATAATAGATAAAGATATGTTGCAGTTGCAGACCGCTTTTTGTTTTTATAGGTACCTAATAATGAGGAGTCCTAGTTTCCGTGTTAACTAGTAAAATTTAGCTATAGAATAAGGAAATTTAATTAATGATGGCTATCAGTAAAATCAGTTACTTTTACTTCAAAATAATAATAATAAATTAAGAGCCTGAAAATGTTGGTACTTTTATAATTTAATGGCACCTAATGTATTAGTTTCAAAAAAGGTTTTGTTACGTTAAATTAAAAAGTACGGTATCTAATGTTTTGACTTTCGTGGGATTTTAAACTTGAAATAATATCAAAAATTTACGAAAAATAGCACAATCTGCGTCTGAATTTATTTTTATTTCACAGTTTTGAGTTTGCCGATGTAGAGGGCGCGGTGCTGAATTCGGAAGGCATTTGAATCATAATTTCCCGCGCCCATGTAAGCTGTACCATACGCATTCGAAATTCAAATTCCAACCGAACGTGTAACGGCAATCCTAACTTTTCTAACGTAGGTACAAGAGATGCGAGATAAACCTTCAGTTATAAATAATAAAACTCCTAAATGTCTCTCCAGATCAAGATTACGGTAACAACATTAATAAAATCAAGCCGAATTTATTTAACAACCTTCTGAGGGCGCCACTGTGTCTCCATTTGATATACGGGCATAAACGAAACGTCGTGCACACGATAATGAATTTTATTATCGCCGCACAGATCTTATATTCGTTCGAAGGTATGTATCAATCACGATTATAAAATGTTTGTGAGGTGATACTGCGTCACTGAATATTTTCACGTCTCGAGTCGTTATGTCGTCCTAGTAGGAGCGTACGATGGAATTCATGCCGGTGGAAATTATTTTATGACGTCATTACTATTAGTTATTTGTAACTTTTGCTAAGTACCTATGTTTTACAGCATTTTGCCAGATTGTCGTAATTCAATTACGACTGTAAACATTACCATACATTATGAGTTACTGTGTTGTTTGTTCAACTAAAGTAACATAGAACTTGACAATCATTTACATTTTCCATTGCATTATTTTTTAAACGGCTACCAGAATTGCCATGGGTTAGTAAAATTTAATTAAACATCGTTTCGATCAACTCGTGGAATAAGAAGGTTAAATACCATAGACGATGTTAATACTTGAAATCATTTGAATTTCAATATAAATTGAGACGACATTTTTTTCTCAGGCATAGATTAGATACTACTACCTACGCTTTGTAAGATATCCACAGAGTAACTAATAATATGAGCCATTCATCATCATTATAAGAGCCATTCAATATATTTCCACACGCCAGCAAGAACACGGACCTACTAGGACAGCATAACTAAAAATTACAAAATTTTCTTCATCCACAGATTACATAACTTGTCTTTGATATCCACAGAGTAATAAAACTAATCATAGTTCAAAATGTTTCTACAGCAACAACACGGCCCTACTAGGACAGCATATTTGAAAAAAAAATTCCAAAATTTTCTCATCCACAGATTACTTAACACTGGAGTCTTTAATATCCACAGAGTATTAAAACTATCAATCATCGTTCAAAATGTTTCTACAGCAACAACACGGCCCTACTAGGACATCATAGTTGAAATAAAAATACAAAATTTTCCTCATCCACAGATTACTTAACATTGGAGTCTTTAATATCCACAGAGTATTAAAACTATCAATCATCGTTCAAAATGTTTTCTACACGCCAGCAAAGGACACGGACCTACCAGGGCAGCATACATTGGAGGTGTCGCGCGGGATCGCTCCACCACCGCCGTATATCACCGCGCATGCCTCGAGGTGTGAGGCCGGCCGATCTTGCGATACGCTTAATTTATACGTTTTACGCGGTGACAGCGCTTAGTGCTTTGTTTACAGGCTGTTTATATACATTCGCTAACTTATTACAATTAATTTGCTATAGTGCATTTGGGCATCATGTTTAGCTCTATTTTAAAATAGCACCAATAAACCTCAAAAACACAATTTTGCCTTTGAAATATTTTCTTCTATCCTATCTTTTAGCATCGCTGCATCATTAAGTGCATAAAATTCATTTTGTTTCACCTAACAACCAAAAACGCGAAAATATTTAGTATACGTATCCTTAGAATACATGAAAATATACCGCCATCTAATAGTTAAAACCAGAATAGTAAGTTGAAGGATAATTCATAAAGCCTCTTAATTATACTTATTGATGGAAAGTTTGGTAATAAAATTAAATCTGTAGCAATCAGTAGGTAACTTAACCATTTAAAACTATAAAATTAATCATACAACTTTACCGGCCAGTTAAAAAGTTAATCAGTTAACAAAATCAGTTTTATAATGCGTAAATTTTATGAATCACATTAAACATTTATGGAGCAGCCTGTGCCCTAAACAAGGATCGCTACAAAACTGTTCTTTATTTAAACGTAATTCGTTTATTGTTTTATCTTTCCTTATATTTATGATCAGCCAGCACCATCCTGAACTTTAAACCATCGCTCCCGTGTCCCTTGAAAATAAATTTTCAAATTTATCGACCACAATATTTTTTTTACGTACAACGATACTTATTCCCGTGATATTAATTCGATGCATTTATGTTTTCGAGTCATCGCGTGAAATGTCAATTTTAATAGTGATTTATTGATACGACAACACGAAGGACCATTTTTTATTGTTTTAGCTCTCCGTAATTAATCGTTCTGAAGTGTGTTTTATTTTGAAAGAAATAAAATAATCAAATTATTTTAGGTTTAGCCGTGGGAAATAATATTTTAGTAATTTTCCTACCGTTTCAAATGTTTTTCTTTTCTTTGTTCGATTGGAGTGAGATGTGTCGTTTTGTCTCGAACGTTTCATATAAAGTACCAGGGCAATATAACAGCGAAAAGGTTATGAAATTGTATTCCTTCGTTGTACGTCTCTCTATCTTTCTCGCACCCTAGCGACTTGTATTTGCTATCTTAGTTACTCGCACACCAATACCGAGACGTCTCTTATCAATGTGCTACTTTTGAAGATAGCTTACGTGATACATTATGATTTTATTTACAAGTGAATTTGTAACTCAAGTCAAAGCAATTAAGTTCAAAATTACTTCGATAGCGAGCTGCGAGTTAGGACCAATTGGGATTGTGTGAAAGTGCTTACAATTTAAAGTACTATCAAGAGAGACATCTCGGCCGATAAATCGCACCGTGTTCGGCGATCAACTCGAACAAATTTGTTTTTATTGGTGTTATCTCTGGGTGGTTCTGTGTATCGATGCTTCAGCCTTTTGTTTTTAATCTTTTTATTGTCGCAGCGATCATTCGGAATGGTTAATCGATTACAGCGATGTTGCTCAAGATTGGGGCAGCCGTACATGCTTTGGGTGTTCGTGGTATGAGTTTGTGACGTCACGTCGTATCGTTTTCTTTTTTTAATTAACTGTACTGCAGAAAGGGCAATCAACTCTGTGATGCAAAATCGAAATTCGCCTTTTTTCACTCCCTTTGTGTTCTTACTTCCTTGTATATAGAAAACGAGCTAAATAACAACTTCGAACACGTTCATCTGATATTTAACGGCTTTTGACAGGATTTCTTCAACTCATTCATAACCTAAGAGGCCTAGAATGTTCTAGAATTATATCCACCACCACCAACAAATCGCTTCAGTGTTTACTACATGGGTGTATCCATCCTAAGTAGGAAGTATATCATGGCACCTGAAGACATGACTAGGGAATGTATGTAGTCATGATCTTGCAAATCAGTCTCGAAGCGGAAATTGGGCGAGTTCTCACAAGACCTGTTTGGTGGTAGTCATCGACTAATTAGAAGAGTTAGGTACCTAAATTCTTAGGTTGTTAAAAATAATATGTGCATAATTGAACGTCAATAGACAGGTGTTGACAGCTGATTGATAAGGAGGATGATTGATGTTAGTGCAGTTGCCTTGCGGTGATTTATGTATTAAGTATATAAAAAAAGTTATATAGGTACATATATACTTAGGATACAAAATAAAACTACCTATAAGTAAGATTAACCATAAATAATTAGTATAGGTACAGCAAAATTTTTGGAAATTACAAGACTTGCGTGGACTTCACTTTGGTTGTTTGTCAGTTGTGTCTAGGAGAACATAGATGACCAGTTGAGCTATAAGCGCTTCGAAACTATGTGTATACGCGCACTAGGTAGCCAGACGAACATAACATAGGATTCCCTGTGTTATGGGTGATATGGACAACACAGAAACCCAGAAAAATACACCCAGACTGAGAACAGAAATTGAAATTCATCATTTAAATTTCGACCCGCTGCGAATCGAACCCAGGCCCATTTGAACGGCGATCCGCTGTGGCAACCATTGTGCTAACGAATTCCTAAAAAATTTGGGCTGTCGTACTGACTGCCTAGTACGCGCCTATTCTACTGTCTATAGATAACCTATAGAAAAATCACTCTAAATGCCTGAACTGCACCAAAGTGAAAACGATAAATAATAAATTGAAAATACCTATATTATCTTATTAATCCTCAATTAATAATTGCTAATAATTTGCAGGTTGACACTTGAGAGGTTGATTTTATTAGTGCTTAGAAAAGGCGTAAGTACACGTCAGTCTTGTAGTCCCATTCTTTAATTGGAGTATTAAGATCCCTAGACGCTAATCCATTTGACAAATAAAACCACAGTGATAACATTCCAAAACTGTAAACCTGAAAGTGAAAACCGACTCTTCACACTCATGATCGCCTGGTATCGTGTGGCTAACGACGCACTGTCCCGTAGGTAGTCGACTGGCTGTTACGACTTTTTAATGGCCCTAAAGATAAACGTATGAATGGGAAACATGAACCCCACACGTACTGGGAGAACATAAACAGTTTGTCTACACTCTTGTTTGTGTAGGGTGACCATGAGCACCTATTACTGCGAGGTGGATTATGGTGGTTTTTTTGAGGTGAATAAAGTCTTTAAATTTGCTGTCTTATGAGGGCAATCCTAAACACTTATTGACAAAATCGGGGGATACAGTTTTGCATTGTAGTTTCGAATCTATCGTCTTAATATAGAGTCTAAATAATTTTGATAGTTACGTAATATCTTGGAAGTACCCTGATTTAATTTATGATTTAAATAATGATTATAGCTAAAGAAATGATTATAACTAAAAGAATCATTTCTATTATTTAAGAGACAAAAATAAAAGAAAGTAGTTAACTGTCCTAAAGTGAATGATATTATATTAATTTTTTCGATACAAAATACTTCAATCTGTCATACTCAAAATACGGCATTTATCAATTTATTTCTAAACACCGTAAAGCATTAATACACCATAACGCAACTAAAAGTATTTATAATACCGATATTTAAAACAATAAAACTTGATATCAAAGAATTTTTTTCTGTCATTAGTCCTAACATAACAAAACGTGTGGCAACCCTACACATGAACTTAACAATAAAATTCGGTGTTACTTACATGATGTAACACCACACAGGTAGGTATAGATAATGAGTAACAGGAATGAATACTAACTGTGTGGTCGTTACCATGCTGATAACACAATCTAATATTTAAAATAATAAACAGTCTCCGGCTAATTTAACAGCTAAGCTCTTAAGATAAGCATGCGAAAGCTATGCATGCAGACAGTGCATGGACGTGCATATTTGTGCATTGATGTGCATATTTGAAATTTGTCTAGACATTGTTTAAATTTCTTCTATAATGTTAGGTACCTTGTGTAATAATACACCTATCTGAATAACATTAAAAGAGAAATTACTAGATTTTACGTAGATATTGTTTTCTCGTTTTTAATTCTCTCTTTCTTTTAAGTTCTATTTTACTATTAGACAATAATTTTTATACTAATTTTTCCTGATCAAAGAAAGGAAAGTGACAATACATTTTTGTCAATTTTATTACTCGTCTTTTTTACATCACTATCAGCCCCTCTAGAGAACGCCGTTTCCGTTAACATTCACGCTTAATTGGTAGGTATGATATTATTTGAAGCGGAAAAATATGGCATAGTTTCGCATACATTTTTAAGAAGAAGCGTGTGGCGTGAACGTCAACAGAAATGGCGTTTAGACAAGCGGCGGTTACATTACATTTAAGGTTGACAACACACCTATAAATACTTATATATAAGTTACGTTAACCTAAAGTTAAGGTTGTAAATAGTGTTACACTTCTTATTAATCATAGAATTGAATAAAGTAGGTCTTGGATCGCGTGTGCAAGAGATTGATTTATAGCGTGCGTAAAATAGACTGTGGATTGTTGATTGACGTAACAGAAATTTTATCTTTTACCACCGCGTAACTGCACAAAGATACTTCCAACGTTTATCAACAATCCGAGGACTTAAAGCATTCACCTAACTATAAACTATTAAGTTACCTTTGTCAATCTGCCAATCCTTAACCCATATACTCAGTATCGACTACCATTCATAAACGTAGAATGCTCTAAGCCCAACTAAAGAAAAAGTACTGAAAAAAAGTGAAATAAACAGTGCGACGGGGTCTACGGATACTTGTGAAGTAAATTGAGGGTATTTCAGAAGTAATTCTGACCTTGGGTTCGGCGTGTTCGAGGCTGCAGCGCGGGGAAGCCCCGCCGAGGTAGCTACACGGCATCAGAGTCACCATTCTGTCCGAACGTTCATTCCGCACACAATACGTTTAAATCACTGACAGTCTGTGAGAGTCTCTCCGCCATTTTGTCTAACGCTTCGTTTTCGAACGCCACGAACTAGGGTGACAACGCGTGGGGGCTTTGTCGTCCATAGTTTCAAACCTGAGATAAAACTGTTTAATATTTTTTTTTACATTAGCACACTAACGGAAGTGTATTTGAATTCGTTTTCATTATTTAGGTATTTTAGCTGTCACTATTGTTTACCGCTACTTATACTTAGTTAAAAGTACGTCGTCAATTATCACGCCATGTTGGTGGTTGGCTATCGAAAAGCTGTTAGTCATCGCCCGCCGTCAAAAAAAAAAACAAAACAAAATAAGAACAAAGAAAAAAATATCGTGCACGCTCAGACCACCCACAAGGTTCCGTCAAATTCTAAAATGTCGAAGCAGAAACGTGTTCATCAACTTGTCAAATCGACTTCGACGCGAATGAGAGTTTTTATATCGATTTTTTTATCGATACCCAGCTTCTGTTGCATAAGGAGACGAAATCGGCGGTTCCGATAAGACCCTTAACCGCAAGGTTTATAAAAACCTGTCAGTCTCCCTTGAGCAATGACATTCGGGTGACCAAGCTATGTTTTTTGTGTCAAGAAAGACCTTGTTGACCGCGTAAAATAGTAACGATGTCGTGTGAATATATTAGTGGTTTTGTATGCGATGATTCATGGTGGGAATTGTCATTAGTTACAACCGTATAACGCAATGGTTACACCAGAGTGCTTTAAAGGGTTCTGTATTTGATTTCCAGTGAGGTAGCAAGATTATTTTTTGTCCATGGCACCCATATCATGGAAATCAAAAATGAAACCTATGTGGTCAATGTGGTGCTGTAATGAAAAATAGTGTATTGTAACTTTCTCTACATGTAGATGATTACATTAATCTAGTTTTAGACTATATTAGTTAAATCACCGAATAAATAACGAAAACACGTAAAACGCAGCTAAAATATTTTTGTTAAAATTTAATTATATTTTAACACATTTACATTATCTACACTAGCAATCGTCCGCGGCTCCGCCCGCGTAGAGCCGTTTTCGCGATATTCTTTATTGCTGTTCCTTTCCTATCATCTTAGCGTGACGTTATTATAGCCTATAGCCTTCCTCGTTGAATAATAATATCTTACAATAAAATAGGTATATTTTCCAATCGGTCCTGTAGTTCCTGAGATTAGCGCGTTCAAACAAACTCCTCAGCTTTACATTATTAGTAAGAGAAGTATAGGTACCTAGATTTATAACTAGGTACATGCAATTTTGGAACGAACTTCTGATAAACCAAAACAATGCTTTTTTAACCCTAACCTATCCAATACACTGTAAAATTACATCACTCGTAAGATTCACGGTTTAAAAAAATAAGTTTTCATGTTATTTTTTAAGTTGGGATGTCCGATTCAATTAAACATTTCGAGTTTGGGAACAAAAAATGCATCTAATAAGAGTTCACGCTTCTCTCGTTGGTATCCAACTCTGTGTCTTTTACTGTTTTTGAATATTAAATTAAAAAAAAAAACTGAAATTAGGCTTTGGACACACGACGGACTTTTTACTTGTCGTACGACACAGTCAATCTGACATTGGATTGCGATTTCTGAGATTGGTTGCTATTAGGTATATTATTAGATCGTAAAGGCAAAACTGTGAAGCCAATTAAACTTTTGCAAACCTCTGTTCAAATAATATTCTGCGAAAAGAGGTTTTTAGTCGACTATTTAAAAAGGGTAATGCTTTCCGAGTGTATGTATGTACCTATGTCCATTTTAAGGCACACTCTAAACCTAAACGGTTTTACGGATTTCAAAATATGGCGTGTCATTGAATTCTTCTCGATTGTGTGAGTGACATAGGCGATAATTTTTTTTTAATANNNNCCCAAATTTTCAGCAATCGGGTTCTTAGTTATTCAATCAATGATCACTAGTTATTTTGCACACTTTTAATAAAAAATTTAAACCTAGTCTCCAGTCGCACGTATGTAAACAGCCTAACGAAGTAACGTTAAAAAGCCCAGTGTAAAATATAAAAGTTAAGGCTGTGTTCGAACCGGCGGGGGGCGCACGGTAGCGCGGGCGCAGCGTGATATGGTACCTCTGTTGAGATCGGAGACCGGAGACCGACCGCGGTCTCACACTGAGACCACTTCTGTTATCGTCATTAACTTACTTATAATGGACGCCGTGGATTAGAATGGGAATAGATTTGGTGTGATGGATGATAAATAAAAATAAAAAAAATTAAAATAATTCGGGGAAGGGGGGATGGGGCGGATAGAAAAACGAAAGGTATACCGTCGTACCTATAGAAAAAAAATTACAATCGTCATCATCATGTTTTTCCGATATTTAAGGATTTGGAATCTACGAACACCAATATTGTAATTTTTTTTTTTTTGGTTATGATTAGCCTATACGATAAAGTCAGTGGTCGAAATTCGTCCATAACTCATTATTTTAAACAAATTACTAGTTACGGTCGATACGCCTGGCTGGAAGATGTCAATATTTTCATCAACTGTTTATTAACGGGACTTCTGTCTGACGACTGTATGTTGTGTCTATTTAAAAAACGTGTAATTGTGTAAGTTTTGCTTTAAATTTATTTATAAGAGATACAGTACAGAAAAAAGACAAAATAAATTGATTAAATTATTTGTATCGTAATTTACGTTTCGTAGCGATATTTAAATTTGTTTTTTCTTACAAATAATATTTTTAATTTTAGATTCTTAAAGGAGAATAGTGAGATTTTTAGTGACACCACTTTTATTATTTTTTATATTAGATAACAATTAAAATAGTCAGACCTTAAAGGGTTTAAACGTGCTACCCTCAGTCCCTCACACCAGGGGGTCATACGTCACAATCTATTAACTGGTCACTATGAATAGATCTTTATGGATCACAGTAGCTACATCACGTTCCACTTGATAACAGAAAAAAAAGAAAAAATGTGAGAAAAAAAATTCAATGTCAAATTGTGACAGTTGCTGAGTGATAGAATCTGTTGTTTTTTTTTTGCTTAAAAAAAAAAACGCCTATCATCAATGATTGTAAAAAGAGAAGGAGATATCTTATAAGTGTGTTTAGCATGAAGAAACTAAAACAACCCTGTTTGGGCCTTTTTTTCTTTAGAGTACAAACAAGAGGGCAACTAATTGTCGTAGTTAAAGCCTTTGATAAAACAGAAAATAAGGTGCATTGATTAATCCGTAATCAATAATAGAGAAACAAATAACCTTAGTGCTAAAATTAATAGCTTGACTGTTAAAATTATAAGGAAGGTGTAATAAAAAATAATAGTCCATGTCATTCCTACAATATAGACATTATCTAATTACACCTCACACTTTGAAATCCGTAAAGCTGTTATATAGATGTAGAGCATGCCAAAGAAATGGACGTACTTAAATAAATTTCGAAAAACAAGAAATATAAACGCTATTACAACTCGAATACTCATTCAGTTATTACGTAAATAAGCAACATTGAACTTCACGAATACTCCAGCTCGAATACCTTAAACTTGCATATTTTTCTCAACGTAACTTGTACAATTTGAATTAATAATAAATTTAAGTTTGTATGCGCCGGCCGGTGCGGGTGGGTGTCCATGCTGCGGTGTGAATCGATAACTTGATTATTTTTACGATCGAATTAAAATCGATTGCTCGAGTCGTTAGGTTGAATCGAGATTGTTGATTTAAGGTTATATTATCTTTGGATTTTGTAGTTTGTACACTATGGCCTTAAACTGCCAAAAACAATGAATTTCAGTGCTTCTGTTTATTTATTCTTGCACATATTATGGCATGGCACACATACATTACGAACTATATTACACACGTCCGAGGAAAAGGCTCCGTTATGTTTATATTTCCATTTACCTATTGCTTAAAGTTTTATTTCTACCATAGACAGCTCTCTAGTAATAATAAAATGACAAAAAAAAATAAAAAAGGCGCATTTCATAAAATAAATATTTTTATCTATGGTTCCATGGATAAGTAAGTGGAAGTATTTCTTTGCATATCCGACTCACACTTGACCGATTTATAAAGTCTCAATCTTCATATCTATACGAAATTGCTTATACCTAGTACCAGGGGAACATGAAACTAGAGAATGTATTTTCGTATTCATGTCTCGTCAAGCCTTCGGTGGCTTCGACAAAACGGTTCGAGATAAGATCGCTTAATTTTACATAAATTAAATTTAGTTTTTATGGTATCTAGTAGTAAAAAACTGTGGATTTAATCCAATTAGTTAAACTCAAATGGAAAGAGCTATCCTAAAACCTTTGATTTAATCTAAATTAATCTACCAAGTGACATTAATTATATCTGGTTTTAAATTTATATTTTAAACAAAATTTTCTGTTTTAAAATTTAAATGGAGGATTATGTACCTACTTACATTTAATTTGTCTAGCCTAAAAAAACTATTTATTGTATCGTATCATATCGAACAATCAGCACTGCATATCAGGTCCAACTGTAGTTCGAAACCATACTCGGTCCCTGTAAAATACCTCACAATAATTTTATTAAAATTGGTCCAGCCGTTTAGGAGGAGTTCAGTGACAAACACACCTACGCACGTACCTACGCTGTGTTTTTATATCGATATATACGTAGTATTAAAGATGATAACTAATTTGTTGCTATTATACATAAAACAAAAGTACCAAGAGCGCATGAGTAAGCAGATGTATTGAAATTAAATAAAGATTATGCATTGATCGGTGTAGTGGACAAAACGGTGGGGCGATAACATCTTCCCGCCGTGGGCATAAATTAATCGATTTAAAACGACCCAGTCCACCGAATTGCTTGTTAATCGAATTAGAAAATGAGATTTCGTTATCTGTTGCGTCTCTGTTGTAATTATCTGTGGTACCGACTTCCTTAGGTAATCTTATGCACTTGATGGCACTTGAGTAACAATATTTTGGAATTAATAATAGTTATTTATTGTAGATTTTTAATCTGTGGTAGGTCCAGTGTACCATTTTTAGGATGCGACTATTTTTGTATTATTAGGGTCTGAGCAGACACATTTCTCTTAGCTTCAGCGATGCGCATTTTATTTGCATGATGCGAAAGCAGAACGCAGTAGCTAGGAAAAGCTTTTGTAGGTAGGTCGGGTACCTAAGGTAAGGGCTCGGGAGCCCTTAGGTAATTTTCTATTCATAATTTTCAAAATTCGAACGGCCTCTGTTTTATGGTAGAGTAGTGTGTTTATTAACCGACTTCATTTTTAATTTATTTGTCTTTTAAACTTAAAAAGGAAATGAGAATAACATTAACCCAAGATTTTTAGACGTAGGTAGGTACCACGGAATACAGAGACTAGGTAGGTACTCTCGAGATATTGAAGTTGATTCGAAATTCGAAAATCAACAATATAATTTCGTATGGTATCTAAAATTTGCTTAAATCAATTTTAATTTCAATATCGATAAAACTTATCTATGAATATCGATTTATTTATTTGTCTCAACTGACCAACATAAATTCGGTTCATGTTTACTCCGGACAAACTGTCGATATTTCAGTATTTTTGTCACAATTGCAGTAATTTGTTACAGTTTTGTTTCAATGACCCAATGACCTTGAGGATTGACTAATCTGCATTATTCAGTGAAAATATTTATTTCATACTAGAAGACCGGGCAGACGTTGTTCTGTCATATGTTCTATTTATAGTTAGCCTAGCTTTTCACATCAGCCACGACCTTTAATTTTCATGTACCTACCTTTAGTAACTACTCATAATATTGGACAATTTTTCCGTCATTAGTGTGGTCCACTAATTCCTCTGCTAATCTACATTGGAGCAGCATGGAGTATGCTCTAGGCCTCCTCAATTATGAGGAGTTCAGTCGGCCGTAGGCCAAAGTAAAGTCCAAAATTGGGTAACGTAACAAAAACCGTAGACAGACCTACTGATACTGATGACTTCCTCAGCTTATCCTTGAGTTAGGTTACTGAAAGGAAAAAGATGACTGAATACCTACTTCCTCAGCTCATATTTGAGCCGAAAAGCCTCGTTTAAGCCAGCCCTACTAGGTACCTACTTTTTTATGTCCTATTTAGCACGCAGTTTTACGTAAACCTTGTACTTAACTAACGGAAATTACACATTTTCACAATTACATCACTTCAATTTCAAATACTTACCTACCTATGCTTAAATATCCGCAAAAGCTGCTTAGAAAATGAATGTTTTAGTTTTAAAATTAGACAAGTATAAAAAGGACTAGGTATCCTATACTTAATTGGTACAATATTAGGTGTTTAGGTTTATATTTAGCGGGTATAATTTATTCAGTTAAATGCGTAGGTTCAAGTCATGGTTTATATTAACTGAGGTGCGATACACTCGTGGGCGGCAACTACTTACTTCATAAATAACCGCTATTAGAATATTAACCAATGCTAATCTTACTAAGGTTCACGATAAATGTTAAACTTTTAATTTAATGATGTCGTATAGGTTAGGTACTTGTTAGATCGTTTTTTAATCTATAATTCATTTTTCCATGGAGTAGAAAATAAGTATTCGACCGCTCTATCTGTTCTTTATTAGGTATGGGTCTGTGGATAGGGTATTAATATTTCTGTTTTAAGATAGAGCATTGCTCTACAATGCCTTGTCCCATTTGCTGCGTTTGTTAAGAATTGATGAAGAAATAAAAAAATGTAGAAGTATCTATTATGATACTTGTAGGTATCTGTCTTCTGCAGGCCGGAGTCGGTTATAAAAAAAAGCATAAAAAAAACCTCTTCACCCCCATTAAAGCAAGTATTATTAATCTGTATCCGAATTGTACGGAATTAAACCGTAATCTGTGTAATCTCTGTACCATTCGAAAATTGACGCAACGAAGAACAGCTGCGAAATTTGAATGAGGAACATCCGCGATGTCCTATCTCGTTCCCGCGCCCCGCCCAGCCGTGACCACGCCCCTTCCGGTGCCGAACTAAATTGAAATTCGAACAATCCACGCTAGACTATGATTGTATTGTATACACGAATTTAATCTTTCTTCCTATGAATTTAAGTCTTATATCGACAAAGGTATCTGTTTTATTTTTCTTTTATAGAACAAACTGACCATAGACAATTTTTCTCTCATTATTTTTTCTTTTGTTTAAACAAAGTGAGCGAAATGTTTGTGTATGTATTTATTTAAAATATACATGCTTTTGCACAACAAAAATCGGTACTATTTATAAAGTTTTAATAGCTCTACTTTGTGTCGAATTTGAAGGACAAAACATTTCTACGGGTAGCTCTACCAAGGAAAAAACTGTTCTCACACTCGTACAACTCCTAAGGTCCTGGGTTCGATATCCAGGCAGAAATTTGAATGAGGAGCTTAACTTGAATGTCACCTATGACACAGGGATTCCTAGTGCGGGCTATGAGTATGTAGAGTTATGTTATTTAGCTTCAATAGATGTAGGTAGGTATCTCTCCTATCTATTTAAAGATTTAATTCAAAGTCGTTTTATTTGAATTCGTTTTTAAATTTTAGTTATTTATTCTGGTTGTACTTCGTATGAGCGTGCGAGTTGACGACAGAAATATTAGATAAATTCGAAGGGTAGCAAGTCGCCCAATCAGGCGAGTTTTTTCCGGGCGAGATGACGAATAACTCGTCGTAAGAAGAAGTATAACAACTTAAACAATACATAGGTAATATTAAATAGATACAATAGTCTTCATTGGTGATATTAGTTACCATAGGTTACCGGCAGAGGGCGGGGCCCGCTGACGTATTGTGACGTCAATTATTGCTAATCAATGTCGAATCCGAATCTATCAATTGAGAGCAATTATGACGACAGTCGCCTGTCATTTGTCTATAGTAAAGATCGTGCCTACAGACCGCGGTGAATTGGTATATAATGTTGACATGTATGTAAAGTAGGTAGGTATAGTCCGTTTACAGAATTCGGTACTTAAAAGTTATTAACGAGATCGTAAGCCTCCGCTGTCTGTCTGTCACCAGGCTGTATCTCATAAACCGTGATAGCTAGAAAGCTGAAATTTTCACAATCTTTTGCATGTCCGTTGCTGCTATAATAACAAATTTAAGTTTAGTTTTTAAATTTTTCCCCAAATTACATTTTTTACCGCACTAGAGCAGCATGCTACGAGCTGGACCTCAGAATAAGGAAAGTCCTATTTAGGCTCAATATTGGATCTAGATTAGAATCTATTTAAAAGAAATACCTACGCACTTATAATTCATAAATATTTGTTTCGTTCTTTCTATTTTTTATTGAAATGAGGGTACCTACCAGTCCGTAAACTTGCTTTGAAATGGAGGAGGTTATGATAGAAATAGTGTAAATAAAATAAATCTTAAGTCTAACGAATATTTACGATATAACATGACTCATATCAGAAATTAGTTCATACCAATATGTAGGCATAGGCAGTAAGTGTAGTATGTAACTAGCTGTCTATAGGCGTGTGTGGTGCTACGTCAACCGCCTAGCAACTGATGGGCGCCTGGTACGATCGTATGATTGATGTGACTTTTACCTATCTATATCTTCTAAGTATTGGAACGTTTTCCACTATAGGAGACGGCACGGCTACGGTAGAGCCATTTTCCATTGTCTCTCAATTTAGTTACAATTAGTTTACAAATATTTTAAGTCATAGGTAGGTACCTAAATATTTTTACCCAACTGCGAAATGAGGGTGATCCTATTGATCTATGTATGTACGTCAATTTCTTAGGATGCTCTCGAGCCAAAACGGCTTGACGGATTTGAACGTATGGGTTGTCATTGGATTCAACTCGATAGTAAATTATAATATAAGCTTTTTGACAAAATACCCCCCAGTATTTTGCAGTCGGCCAGTTGCAGCTAAGATTAAAAATAATTATCTAAGTATGCCTTATTGCAAAGCTTCGTGATAGATACAATTTATGGGTTTTCCTACCTGCACCATTGAATTATAAATCGTATTATGAGTATGTAGAAAACAAAAGTAGCTTGAATAATTATTAATTTATTTGCCATTAACAAGTGGTCATAATAAATGTCTTGGCTACTCTTACGTCAAAACCGATCGTCTGTCAATTGTATAGCAATCTTGACATTGTTGCATTTCACGTAACAAAATACGGATGACGTGAGCCTCCCATCTAGTGACGTTTTATCGTTCACATTATTGATTGTCTATGCTCTTATTATTGGCATTTATTGGTCACGAGATTGAGTTTGCAATATTAATGGCCAATATAATGTATGGTCACATTGACTTTAAGCCCGCTAGCAAAAATGTAGTATGTTAAATGAGAGGAGACCCGAGCCCAACAATGGGACAGTTATGGGTTGTGATGATAATGATGATGATGAAGTTTAAGTCCATAATACACACATCAACAAAGTCTAAGACTCACCCACAATTTTGATGTTTTTTTGATAATCTTACCTCGGGGTACCATTTTTTCCCGCGGGATAGAAAGTAAAACATTTTCCGATGTGAAATGAGTAAAATAATAGTCATATCGAGTAATAAAAATAAAGTTTAATAAGAAAAATCTAAAGCCCAGTAAACGGTCAAAAACATGTACTGAAGAAAATGTAAAAAAAAACCTAGAAAATGACTCTTTTACCATAAAAAAATTATGGAAGTTTGATTAGAAGTTAGTTGAAACTCCTTATGCATGAGCTAAGTCTTCACAACCCTTCGGCATGCTTAAAAGTAGGTTGTTTATAGTGGCCTAGGGACACTTGCTCCAAGTTTGGGGAGAGATGCAAAAATGGTCTTGTTTTATGTAAAAATTCTGAGAAATCTCTTTAAACAGGTTTCTGCCGAGCAAATCTCATGCTTGATCTTAGGGTTCATGTCACATGATTGCCTGGACCAGTCTAGGACATCGACATCTTTTCCACAGAAAACGTTCATCACTTGCCTCTTGGTATGCCATCTACCCTTGTCTTCCATTTACTGGATATCTCTACCAGTTTGCCATTAGAATCGAGGAACAAGAGGCTTCACCACCTTTCGGCGGTATTTTTCGGTAATTATAGTGCCTCGTTTAAAAACGAGGTCAATTTTGCCGCTAGTACAGATTTCTGCCCAAACCATGATTGTTCCACCTTGATGGGAAATAACTTCTAGACGACACTGAAGTTTTTAATGACGTCCTGGAATACGCTGAATGCGTATCCTTCTTTAGTCAAGATTGAAACTGAACCTGGTTTCATCAAAAATTAGGGCATGAGCACATTGATTTTCAGTCCATTGTTAGTGTGCACGTACACCTTATAGCCGTGGTCCTCGTTTGCCACGTCGAATTGCTTGGGCCTATAACGGCTTACGAGCCTTTAAACCGACATCATGTGACGCTCTCCTGGCAGTTTGGATGCCAAAAACCTCCTGGTACCTGAATCGCAGCTCTTTTACGAGCTGCCGAGCTGTAGTTTGAGACTCTGTTCTGGCTATATTTGGTGAAAAACAATGTTATTGCTGATTTTTTGGTCGATATCTACCAGGGTTCCGTTAGACCATGCTTCCAGTGGCTCGATAGTGAGGATACGATCTTCGAAAGCCCAACTGGTTAAAGAGAACAGTTGCAGAAACTTCACGTTTTGGACGCTAGGCATCGAACATACCCACTGCTAAGAAAATTATTTTACGTGGAAAAATGCGACGTTACATTACACTCAGTACTCCAAACCTTCGACCTGATGTCGATTTTCATCAATAAAAAAAAATCTACCAGAAAAAAAATTGTCATAGAACGAGAAGAGGTCCTTAAAGAAATCGTCAAAAACGTTGTACCACCAATTTTCGCAAAAGAGTAAACATAAGTTACATAAATTTTAAATTTAGAACACTATTTTTAACATATACTTATTAATTTTTAAAGGTTAAGAGTGATCAGTACAGTCATTAGATTAGATTTATGCAAAAAAGTTCAAAATATTGACTGAGTCTTAGACTTTGTTGATGTGTGTATCTTATTAACACTAATTACCGGGTCCAACTGTGGTTCTAAACCATACTCGGTCCCTCTAAGATATATTACAAAATTCAAATCGGTCCAGCCGTTTAGATAGAGTTTAGAGACAAACAAACTACTATATACGCTATGATTTAATGTGTATTAGGATTTATAAGTACTTATGGATATAACCTATTAAGTCCTGAACGCCTGGTACTTCGAACAAGTATTGCCTACGATTAAAAAAAGATAAAACAGGCTCGGTAACATTCCTAAGTTTTATTTTATATCCACTTATTTCTAGGAAATGCGACGGTCGCAATAAGCATATTTGTTTATTAGCTTGATAATCGTTTTTGTTAAGTACTTATGTTATTTGTTTTGGAGTATTAGGAAAGGAAGTCATACGTTGGAGAGCATAGTAACAGTGTTGTTCGTCAATACTTAATTTTATAAATAACTAATACACTTGTTGTAGAGAATGTTTATGAAAAAAAAATTCTAAGTGCGTACCTACCTATAAAGTTCCATAGAAGCTCTATGGTTAAACCTCGTCTGCTACAGTTTGATTATAAAAGGACAATGAGTAATGATGGGCCCACCTCTCAATAGGAATAAGACACTCATAAATGAATAGGTATGCTTATGCAGATTAAAACTTATTATTACGACTAAGGTCAAAAGTCAGTACTTTCGGAGTTATACTAACTATTATACTGCCATAGAAGTGACCTCAATCTAAGCAATTATTAACCGAAGTTTACTTTAATATAAGATAAACAATACCCAAAGTAAAACCGACGGCACTTATCTGCTTGTTCCTCACCTAGAACTGTAGGAAGCTGCGCTCACACTATTTCTTTAATTTGGTACCTAGGAGTTGGGAGATAGTAAATTAGTAACCATTCGTGGTCACCGCGGGTTTTTAAAATTATGTAATTGTCGTTGATGCCCAACTTGAATAATAGGTAAATCCCTTTTATTTTAAAGTGAAATACATGTATGTACCATTTCACCTTAAAAATATCGATGAAGAATGTTAGACTGAGACGACTTTAAGACGTCGTATCTCCGAAAGTACTAAGATTTGACCATAGTTCTATTAGTAACTATTGTTCCACTTAAAAAGCCCTATCCAACGGTATATCAAATGTTACTATTGAAGGGTGGGCCCAGACTTCATACATTCATTTCCCATTGTCCTTTATTTATGAATATTATGTACAGTCGTGAGAAATAATATCTGACTCCCCCCCTGCCATCATAAATATCTGACCCCCACAATGGCGTCTTAAATATGTGACCCCCCCTAAAAACACATCTCCCGTTGTCCGATTGCAGCTGAAATTTGCATGCATATCTAAATGGGACTGTTCTACATTATTCTTATGAAATTAAGATGATCTGATGATGGAGACAGGAGGTAGCCATAGGAACTCTGTTAAGAATTAATCAAATCTTATCGAGTTTGGACTCGTTTGATTCGTCTCGTTAAGAACTTTGATCCGAGATGATGTCAAGCGACGAAGAAGGAAACAGAAGTAGGATATGGGAACTCTGTTAATAACGAAACATCTATTCATCTAATTGAAACAAGCGTTTTCATTCCATACAGGGATAACAAACTTGCGGTGCCATCATTAATTGCCATCCATGGTTTTACATAATTAGTTATGGTCAAAATTCAATCACAGTTCAGGCCCTTTAGTGCTGATAACTATATAGATAATTCATTTATCAATAAAATTATTGTAATCACAATAAACTCTAAAAAGGAAAAATATACCTAAGTTTCTAAAACTAGTTTAAACCGAATTTAACTAGTTTATAGCATAAAATAAGGTACCTAATTTGGATAAACAAATAACAATGAAGTGCACATACCCTATGCTCTCCTAGTACCGCGTCGCTCCGAGATGATGTCACCATACTGCACGTTATTAAAATAATATGACACTCCTTTCTAGTACTACAAAGTGGCCGCTATATGTATCAAATTATGTTTATTTAACACTACTTGCTTGCTTATAATTTCTTTATAAACACCGCCGTTTATGGAACTGTGAAGTGATTCGACTAAAGTTATGTTAAATTTGATTACACCCACATTTAAGAGTTATTATTACTGAGGGAAGACTGATCGGAGACTAAAGAAAATATGGATGGATAGTATAAAAGAAGTTATCAAAGATATGGAGTGAGTGTTGAGATGTTCCCGCTTTCTGGCGAAATCGGGTAAAGAGTAGCAGATAGGTATCTATACTAATAATATAAAGCTAAAGAGTTTGTTTGTTTGTAGGCTCTAATCTCAGGAACTACTGGACCGATGTGAAAAAATCTTTTAGTGTAAGATAGTCCATTTATTGAGGAAGGCTATAGTCTATATTACATTACGCTAAGATAAATAGGAGATGAGCAGCAATAAAAAATATTGCGAAAACTGGAAAATTACGCGGGTGAAACGGCCGGTGATTGCTAATGATAATAAAAAAATGATAAGCATTTCATATTAAAAATACTTCCTTTTTTAAGTTTATTTGAAACGGCAGCATCCTTATTTTTGTTTCCTGGGAACATTGAATTATCAAGAACTAACAACGATATTTTAATATTTTCCATCTTACAAATCAACAAATCACCATAAAAATATTTCAAATTCATCAGACTAATTCTAATTTAATCCACTAAATCTAGTCTTTTTTTTAGTAGATCCGAGATACCAGGGCTACAAAAACCCGAACGAATGCATCTGATACAAAGATAAGGGCCGTTGAAAACTCCCAGATGTTTATCAAACCTCTTACACACTTACGGCTGCCTGGTACATTGTATGAATTTATAATTATTACAATCGTATAAAAATAATTTAAAAGTAAAAAAAAATATATGTGCATAGGTAATAACAAAAAATAGTTCAGATTTTTTTATTGACGTTTTACTTAAATGTAATAAATAAATCAAAAGTAGGTAATAAAACAATGGAAACAGCCCAGCACTTTATACTTACAATCTTAATGGCAATTTCAATTATTATTGGCATTTTTTTCTAATAAGTCCAATTTTGCAATTTTCTGTAGGTAATTAAATTAAACTGAGGCAAATAATATTAACAAACAAAATTTGTTTTACAGCGGAACACTGACATTACAATAATGTTAGCAGTGATTACAGTCGAAAATTTAAGAGGTTTTAAACAATGCATCCGTTGTCGTAATGATTGCATTTGGTAGACGAATTGATTGCCCTTTAGTTACAAGGAGTTCTGTATTATGAAAGGACAAATTCAAGAGCATTTAAGTAATGTTCTTGCCTACTTTTTCTTCAATAAGTATTAAGTAAGAATAGTAAGTAATTACCTCGAGCAGATAAAGGTGTAATTTTTTACTTATTGTTTCGGAGGAATCAAACCTAGGACCTGTTAAATGGCAGTGACCAATGACTTACATCATAGAGGTCGTCACGTCACTGCGTAGACCTTTATAATTACCTTTTGTTCCTGCCAAGGAATGACCTAAAATCGTAGAAATTAACCCTAACATGCTGTTCCTTACTATTTAGCTCAGACCGGCGTTAATCCTTTTTTTTTTCGAATTTCGAATTCCTGCCCACAACAGCCGCATTGTGCGCGTGCGCGCTCACTTCCAAGAATGATTTCGTCGCGTGCAAGCGGGACGGACTCATGTTAACCCTCGCGTGCGAAAGGGAGGGCACAGGAATATTAATTTTGTTTTTCTTTTCGTTAATCTGTGGCCACATGTGGCGATTGTTCTTGGACCTTATGGTCATTCGTTGCGATGTGTTCTTAGTTTATTTTTGTCCCTTGAAACGTGGTTAGTGAACTTTGTAGGGTGTTATTTTAATTGATATGCTTCCTTGTTTGCATAGAGTCGGGGAACTGTTTGGCATGTGTGACGTTTTTGGATGACGAAGGTCGTTATGGTAACACACACACATACTGCAGAAAATGTTCATTATTCATGGTATATCTGATTGTAACATGTGCAGATTTTTTTACCAGAATTTTACGTCAAAATCACGCACCATATAAAAATGTAAAAGGTTATTACCGTCCACTATAATTCCAGAAATGCGAAAGAAAATATGAACTTTTTTATAAGATCAAAGATGTCTCATTTTGTGTTAAATTATTAACTGCAACTTGAAACGTCTTGGGGCCTATTAGGGCCTCTGGGCACACACGAACTTGGGGCCTCGTTAGATAGTAATGAATAGCAAAATCATACTTATACTTATAAGTACCTACCCGATGCTTGAAAACTTCGTTAATTTTAACTTGAAATTTAAATTATAGAGCTAACATTTCGACGAATTTCACGGATTTCAACAAATAAGGCAAAGATCTAGACTTTTTTTAGGTCTTTTAAATAAGGTTTTGTTGTTAATTGGTATATGCTCCATTGTAGGACGTAAGCTGTATTTTTTATTATTAATTTGAGCGTCCGAGATTTTTAATTTTCTACTTAGTATTACTAGTTTAAGTAGGCAATTAAATTATATGTTATTTATTAGTAGGTAGCAACCTAATTTGGCACTATGCAAATAAAAAAAAAATTAATAGTGAGTAATTTAATACCCATGTAAAATGAGATTATAATTGGCTATTAATTAGTTTTGATTATTCCTACAAGAGAGCAAAATAATTTTTACAGAAATAAATAAAATAGGTATTATTTATTCATGTTACTTTATTGCCTTGCTATTTTCTATTAAGTCCAGATAAAAATCTTTATTACATTTCAATATGTAAACTGATTTAATCACTGCCCGATTAAAACCAAATGTTGTTCAACTTTAAAACTAACAAACAAAAAAAAAACAACTTTTCAATCAACAATAAAACGTAGTTACG
>LGAG01000648.1:109727-120263 GCA_001278395.1 Lerema accius | reverse complement strand
TCGTACATCTCACCCTTGGTGTTGATGGGGACGAAGAGTTCCTGGAATAAGAAGAGATCTTTCTATTGCAACAGGTTTTGACGACTCGTATAGCGCATTGGATAACTTTTCGCTCTGATATTTAAAGGATTCCCAGGGAGGAAAAAAAATAATTTCAATTTCTGTTCTCGGTTTGAATGTGTCCTTGTTTTGTGGACTATGAATTTGTAGTGTTGATATTAAATAAAAATAAAAGTAATTGGCATCATATCAACATAATAGTAACCAATAGTACCTAACTAGAAAGAACAAATCGTGTAGCATTGCAACAACACAAAAGCTAGTAACCGGATAAGTAAAGCTAAGAAAATGAGCAGTCATTAAAATAATGAGACTTATACCGACAGGCTGTCTGGGCAATCTAGTTTAACAGGGTTTTATCCATTCATCTCAAGAAGTAACAAGTACGTCGGTACGAGCAGGTTTCTGTCTCAAAACCAGCAGAGAAATGTCCTGACTGACTGATTTATTGAAGCAAAAACGCCTGCTAAATTTAACACATTTTAAGTTTTTGTTACGACTATTACAATGTTTCTTAAATACATCACGATCATAACTCGTTTTGCAGCTTTATAATTTATACAAATAACTCGTATTCGTCTCAAGATGTTCTGACGAAAACAATTATTGTCTCTTATTTTTATCAGCCATTTCTAATGACCATTGACTTGCAAAAGGCGTTAAAATATGCCTGTTTTAACCGACTACGGGAAGTAAAAAGGTGGTTTTAATTTCAGTATCTTTATATGTATCTATTTCCTCATAATTCCTAAGATTGTCATAATTCCTAACTGAGTGGTCATGTATGTTAGCGGGTAAGAAAAGTTTTGTCATATCATAGTGTAGTTTCGAATTTCGACACTGTTTAACAATACCTTTTGGAGTCATTGACTTATATGGTTTGCGTCGCTTATACGTAATCATTGTTTAGCGTTTAGATAAAGTAAGTTTACCATTTTTTTAAATTTTTCGTTGCATTGAAGTATTGCCGTTGCGTTTACAAGCTATTTTAAATGTGTATCCGAATTAGGTAGGTATTCATTCTATCTCTCTAAGCAACCATAACCTAGATAAAGGATGTTTTAAAGGTTAGACTTTAACTAATTATTATTCTAGCGTTAAGTACTAGAACCTAAGAGAGCCTGGCGCTAGCCTGCCTAACACTAAACATAGAGTCGCCATTCGTTTTAATGCATTCAACAACACGCAATTCATTATTGTTTATGCGCCCGCGCATTCCAATATGGCCGCCATTGTCCTCCGTAACGACTGCGCGGCAATATTTTAGCTGGCTCAGCTGTCAACTTGAACCTTTTACTTGTTTGATTCTGTGTTATTTTCACGGTTGAATTTCAAACACTGAGGAATTTAGCGCTCCTAGCGGGTTAGGTTAGAAAAAAATTTAAACGTTATTAATTTTTTATTGCTTTAATTTTAAAGACGAATTTAATTAAAAGCATCATTATAAAATATGACTATCAAATTTTTCCTCACACAATTTATTTTTTGGATAGACACCTACCAATAAACTATAAGTACATAGTTAGGAACCCTTTATAATATTTGTGGGAAGCGTGTGAACTAAGAACCTATTTCTTTTGCTCGATTTCTTCTTGTCCACAATAGTCTCTGTCAAAAGCACCAAAGCACCAACTAAGAAACAGGGTCGCCTCGCTGGCGAATAGACTCAAAACCCAACGATATCTTAGCAGAGACATTTGCATATCCATTTGTTCCGGCAACCAATGTAACCATTCTATTATCTCCTGCCCCCGGGGCATACGATTCAATTATATTATCTGTGCGTAGCCCTTGGCCTTTATTCAAATTCATACTATCCCTTCTGTATGTTTACAAGTCAAATTGAAGCCGGAAAACGTTCATAGGTTCACGTTTCTTATAAGGGAACAGATTAATTAACGTTATAAATTAATTCTCTGTTAATCTGTTGCTATGGTGGGTTATTGGCAGGGCTAAAGATTTACTACATATTTTAAGGGATCACGATGTTATAAAAAAATGTAGGCGCGTTCACAAAGTGCGGAAAGGAAAATCGAAGGCTCCTATTAGCAATGGTTGCCATGTCAGAACGCTTTTGTTAATGAGTCCTGGATTCGATTCCCGGTGAGACAAAAAATTAATGAAGAATCTAAATGTCTGCTCTCAGTCTAGGTGTGTATTCTTATTTATATCAGTTATCCACTTTGGTTGGCCACTAATCACTCCGCCAATCTTCATTAGAGCAGCGTGGTGGATTCCCTAGGCCTCCTCAGTTACGAGAAATCCGTGCTCAATAGTAGGCCATTAATGGGTTGACGTTAAAGCCAAATTTTTTGCACGTCAACCCTCAAAAATGATGTTATATCGGCAACCCTAAAGCCCCTTATATGAAGTAACCAACCTGTTAAAATGGTAGCTGGCTTGTTACACCATAGACTCGGAGGTAACCTTTAATTCAGGTTATTAATCTAAGCTAGGTGCACCTAACAAGTGCTAGTATTTGACGGATCGACATGCAATCAGTTATGTTGTAAAAAACTGATTAGGCTATTGTTAGGCTGCTGTTTTGTTACAACCAGAATGTATTTAAATGTTGTTATGATAGATTATCCTTGGGGCTTGCCCAGAAGTAGCTAAGTATGTTCTATAAATTCGAAGAGACACAAACAATATTGAAGAAACTGTTTTGTCATATAATCTTAAAGCGATGGCATGATAGTAAGTTTAGACTGTCTAAGTAATTATTTTTATTTGTATAACAAATCCATCGTTAGAAAATTATTTTATTTTATTGGTTTAATCAACAAACTTAAGCTTTACTAGATAAAAGAAAAATTTAAGAAAAGCAACATTTTCTTTTATACCATTATGAACAAAGCAAGTACTAGGAGAGCATAATTCAAAAGCGATTGCATTTAATTACTACTAAACTTTCTGTGATATTCTGATTTAGACGCTAACAGATCAGATCTGTTAATGTAATACCACTTTTCTCCATACATCTCTTTCTCTTTAACAAATTTTCGTTGATGGGCAATCGTGGCTGCATCTGCTAGCCAAGTTACTATGGCGTTTTTACCATCTTCTTGTAAATCCAATACCCCAGTGTAAGAAATAACTGTACAATCAGGTTTTATCACTAACATATATGGTATACAAGAGACACCGTACATAAACTTCAACACGTGTACCAGGGGATCATGAAACTTAAGAGTGAACCAGTTCGCTTGTTCATTGTAACTTTCAATCATTTCTTCTTCAGTATCATCCATCGGGACGTAAATGACTTCTATCGGCAAGTTTATAACCTTTACATCCTCATACATTTCGTAGAATTTTTTAATAGTTCCGTCTTTGTCTACTTCCTTGGCTGAGAAGAGAAGGACGATAGTGCTTGCATTTTCCTTGATCCAGTCGGTTGGTACTTGTTCGTCCCTTTTGTTGAAGATCGCGGCTTCGTCCAACCATTTGTAAGGCTGGAATTCTAAAGGCTTTAATTCCATTATGTACTTATTGAAAAATTGCAAAAGGGCTTGATTGTTCGTGACGTGTTTGACGTCTCGCTGTTGTTAGGGATAGGTCACTGATCTCTGTTGTACGTACCTGTAACACACGTAGTTAGGTACGTGCAATAGAGGTCAGTGGCTTAATAGATTTCTCATGTAAAATTGTTATTTACAAATATAAAGATTTCCTATGATTAGGAACTTTCCCAATTTTAATGCTGTAGGTTGTAACTTCTATCATTGATAGTGGGTTGTTAGGGTTCATAACGCCATATTTATCGCACTAACAAAGTCACTATGTCACTCTCAACAACATTTAATAGAACTCAAATATTTATGTTACCATTAAAAACGTAGTACCTAACTATTGCTGTACAAAGTGTAAGTGTGTAGAACCTTTACAGCATTCCCCGTCTTGTTAAATACCAACCAACGTCGACCCTGTCAAAATACCGTATTTCACTGTTCATCAGACTGCTCGCTATCTCAAATATGAAGGTATAATGGCCCCTCATATCAAAACAGGTCACAGACGGCCACGAAGGGACATTTGAGAGTCTAGAGAAATGATAGTTATACGAAACACGCTTCATAAACAATACCATCCGATTAGTTTGTTAAAACTTACTTTGATACATTAAATTTATCTCAAATACGAGTGTTGTAAAGTTCAAAGTTGTCTGACAACAGAGTAGGAACATTGATATGCTGTGACAGTTTTTATAGTCACGTTTTGACCAGAGTCCGTCGACTGGCATAGTTCGATCATTCAATATTTCACAGGCATCGCACGAACATGCTTACCAACTTTATATTGCCATCATAACCGCCTTACGCATTCAATAAGCGACTTTAGTACAACGCGACAAGTGCAATATTTGTTTTTCTGACACGCAAACATAAAGTTGTTCGTTAGGGCCGCGCCAAAATTTTCCTGCAGTTTCACGTCGGTATTTTCAATAGATTTTAGACTTTATTATGTCGTTGATAGGGTTGTTAACTACAGTTGACAAGTTTCATGTCGTAGTAAGGGCCAATGCCATTGTTTCGGTCAACTTTGAACCATATAAGGATAGTAGAGATCGTCATGTCACTTTTTATTGCTACGCCCGTTATAAATGGGTACGATTTTCCCGTGGTTTTCTTGCGCTCTATGGGTTAAAGAATAAGAGTCATTATGGGTTAGCAAGGTGACTCTCAAGGTGGTCTCTTAGAAATGTCGGC
The DNA here is from genome assembly GCA_001278395.1 of Lerema accius. Classification (NCBI taxonomy): domain Eukaryota; kingdom Metazoa; phylum Arthropoda; class Insecta; order Lepidoptera; family Hesperiidae; genus Lerema; species Lerema accius. The sequence goes on along the minus strand of LGAG01000648.1, from coordinate 115,494 downwards.
AAATTATTTTCAGTGCAGCGAACACGGAAAGTTGGTTGTTCCAAATATGTTTTGAAGCAGTTGTTTACAGTTATGTCATGGTGTTATGACGGAGACAGATACTCAGGAGTTATAGGAGAGTATCTCAGTCTGATCATGAGAAAAATATAGAAGATTTATTAAAACGGTCTTCCTCAACGATCTTATTTTGATATAAGAAGTGCTAATTTAATTTGGTAATTGACAAATTATCTACAACAGTTAGACGCAAGTTTAACTTTGTAAATGGTAATTGATGTTAACTTAAATAACTAGCAACGACACGCGATGTCGTCCGCGGAAAAGAGGTTTCGTAAAAAATATTAGATTTAAAGGGAACCTATTTTCAGGATACCTAGATTAGGTTATTATCTAGGAGATGATCTTCTAAGTACCAAGTTTCATTAAAAAAAATTCAAGCTATATTCTATACAAAAATGTCTTGGGTTATATGAACATACCAAGTTCTTAAGTATAACTTAATTTTCTCAAATAAAATTCAACTTTATCTGGCAACCCTGTCCACTAGTGACACCACACGGAAATGGAAGTATAACAGGATTGATCTGTACATTCCTCAAAACTATAATTCGGTGATATCTGATCGGCGATAGTATCTCCAACTATCGCGGCGCGGCGACTCCATCGCTCATGGCTGGGGTGACCATACTGTTGACATAACCAAGACTGTCTCACTATTACAGATATAGCGGAAATAGATAGATTAGAGATTAGAAACAAACTGCGCTACATCGCATGCGTATATCGTCTTTACGACAATTAATTGTCGTCTTATTCTAACTCTAAAAAAAAACAATTAAATTGGACAGCAGCAATTGACACGTTGGGAAAATTTACAGATTTCGGGCACACATCAATTTGAGACAAAGTCATATAGTAAATAATCATAAACTATAACCACTTGCTTCTATCGATTATTTCTTAAAATATACGTTCATTTTAACTTAAAATAAAATTTCTAGCAATTTTTTTTAGTCACAAGTTTCGCGCATACATCACTAACCATACAGTCCTAACATGTCCTATCTTAACTTGAGACATGGCCACCACATTCTCAACGAAGTTGCAAATCATCTAGCTTCTCATCAAGGTATCTGCGCCATTAATCAGCAAGACAAGAAGGCTTTGTTATGCAACTAAATAAAGGTGATCTGATCTTTACTCCAACGTATTTGGGATAGAGATTAATCGTTTTCTACATTTACCGTTGACTTGCTATCATGGTACGTTTATTTTCCTGTTATATTGATATTGTTTTAAAACAATATTATTGTGTATAAAAAACTGCTACCATTTTTTGCCATGTAACGCTCACAGGGAAAGATTCGTAAAGAACTTTTTGGTACCGTTTTAAAATAATACGTCACGTACGAGTAGAAATTAAGCATTAGTATTCCTCTAGAGAAGATTTTAAGGTATAATACTGTGCATAAATACACTTATTTGAAAATTTTAATCGTTTCTCACACAGTCTCAGATTTTACCGTAACGCTGTCTTACATGTTCCTTCCTAATATAATACATAGATGGCACTGTAAAATGGAACACCTATCGAATTTAATCCAGATATTTCGAAGCTCCACTTATGGTCAAATTTCGACCAGTTGCCCTTGTTAATGAACTTTAGCCGTATCACAACATTTCCGATTCTTTTTCTACATTTAAATTAACTTTGCAACAAAACATTAACGTGCCTTTACTACTTAACAATCTTACGAAAGTTTAACGACTGTCATTAAATAATGAGATCAATTTTATGGGTATTTTATGAACTTACTCTTCTTGTAACTGGTATTTAATTTCAACGTGAATGTTTTTATTACTTGCTGTAATAAATTCATTACTTATTACATCCGATTTGGTGGTCATTCAAGACTTGCATGATCAATATTTTAATAGGTTTTCCATTTATTCAAGATGTTGGCGACAAGACGTTGGTATTTCATTTTAAGTCTCTCTTAAACAAAATCGGAGATCGAGTATAATAATAATATGTGTGAGTGACTCTATTTTTCATTTTCAATAATCTATCGATTCATAATCTTTGGATAATGTAGTGAATAAAATTATAAAGAACTATAATAACAACTAATACTATAATGTGTAAATATTTTTTACTATTCCAGAAACTTGGTAGTTATAATATGACTTGCAAATGTAAACAGAATTTTGAAAACGGTTTTTTATCTACAAGAAAATGCAGCGAATTCCCCCTAACAGATTTTATTATTAACATAATTTTATCTTTTATCTACGTATTCATACTAGAATCATTAGGGTTGAATAAGGATTACAGAATAATTATCACTGGATATCCTTAAGATACCGATTTCACATTGCTATACGATTGATGGTTTCTTTGACCTTACCTCATACAATACTGAACAGGTCTTATTAATTTAAACCATTCTAAAAGGCACTTTGTTCACCGGGAATACGACACATTTCACGTTAAAGCTTTAATAGGATAGATTTAGCGATCGCTAATTAAAAAACTATTAAAATTGTGCAAACTATTCACGAAACGATTGCAATTTGTTTCGATTTTTATTTGGCTTTAAGTATCGGTTTGTTTTTCTTTTTAAATTTAACGTCTGTAATTATACGATTGCGATATTTTTTTAACTCTTATTAGTGTTAAAAAAACAAACTCCTTAAGCACACTTTATTGCTTAGAACTTATTGTATTAAAATATATATTGATACGGATTTCATAAACTAAAACATATTCGGTAACAAAAATTGTTTATTTACTTTAGCCATTTAGAAGTCCAGTAACAAATACAGGTACCCTAAGTTTTGTTATAAAAATATAGATTATTGTTCCAAATTAATTGTTTTTTCTAAGTAAATCCAAGCTAAGATTTATTTTGTCATCATGTGTCGATTATTTCTAAGTAATAGGCACACTATGTCCAAATTGTGATTGTTTGACAAAAACAATGGAAGTGTTGACATGATTGCTTGTCGAGTGGAAACTACCAACTGTTACTTACTTAATGTTTGTGTACAGTTATGTCAATTACAATGTGTAAATAGTGTCAAAGAAAGTGGCAAAAATACATTGTACTTATGGCAACATTATAATGAAAAATACCAATATTATAAACCGTGGGTGCAATTTTTTATTGTTTGTTTAAATAAATAATTTTCTTCCTAGTTGCAATATTTTTTTAAAAGATCTGTACATACCCTATTACCAATCAAGTTACAGTTTTCTATATCCAGAAGTGGTAAAAGAACAAAATTTTGTCATCGATTAAGAACAAAATTTTGTCAGTGATATGAAACAATATGTCCTTCTTATAACAAATCGTCATCTACAACAGTGCCAAAAGCTTCTCTTTATTAAAACTAACCATATTTAGAACAACAGCGAAGTACTAAATAGTATTCGATCAAACGCAACAAGATAACGACTTGGATGTTTGGTAGCGACTCGCCTAGACAGTCAGTCGCGCCCTGTATGGCGACCTCTTGTACACCTACCTCATTATGAAGTAACTCACGCAACTTTAAAAAATAAAGTTTGCTTAGAAAAAAAGCCGATTATTGGTATTTTTTTTAAAACCCTGCTATTATTTTTAAAATAGCTTTAAACGGTGTTTAACGTTAAGTGTCAAATTGTTATGGTAAATTTCATCCAACTTCCAACCACTGTGCATTTGCCTAGACCTCTTCTACAACTCTGTCCCATTTCTTCCGAACAAGCACAAATTATTTTCTAATTTACAACTAAAGTTCCTCATCAGTATTCGAATACGAGCGCAAATAATGAAGAAAGATAATAAAACCTAAGAACCTCTTATTCACACACGGACAACTCATTTCAATAAATGTCAAAGACGGGAACTGTTTTCCCGGTTATAATGATCGAATATATCACCTGAATATGGCTCCTAAACGTCAAGCGTTCCATCCTAGAAACAGATAAAAAAGGAGATAATAGGTTTTATTTCAGAATCGTGACAGCCCTGAACAGAGTTCGTCCTAGCGCGCGGTTCTTAGAGGGCGTTCACCGCGCCTTATTGCGAGAAACAATCTATTTTGCATTCTCCTGAACCTTATTGTCAAGAACCGAAGATTTTTTTCACCTTTTTTCCCCCTGTCTACGCAATTTTGCAGGACCCCTACTTTCCTACATGCTAAAATGAGACTTAACCTGAATGGATAAGGTAGATTTTTTAGATTTCAAGTCCCAACATCCTTAGTTCCCGCTGCGTTACTACGGGTTGTCGAACAAAAATAGACAAAGAACGCCTTAATGTTCTTTCGAGTGTAAAGAAGACTTATTTCTTTTTAATTTTCGACTTAATAATAATGTATCTCAGCATAGGAATGTAATTTATGCTGAGGCTGAAAGAAGTTTTTGCTTTTTTTGTGTTTTTTCTTTTGCAACTAATTTGTAGTTGCGCTCGTTGATAATCAAAACAGTTTTTTCTTTACGTGATGGCGTTACAAACTGACAGGTCGATTGGAATTTGTTGCTTGTATCGATCGAGGCTTGCAACAATTTCAAATAGGTGTTATGCAAATTGATCTTTACATTGTTGTAAAAGACTATTAAATATTATAAATATTTGCTGAGAAATAAGTACTAATGTATATTATACTACTTTATTTTACCTTTTCCTATACCTTTGGGTTATTGTTGATAAGATACATAATATTAATACATTCAACTTTAGACCTTTTTTTAAAGAACGCGTTATAGTATTATTTTAAGAAAAATAAGTTCTTGAATCATCATTATGAAATATTTTATTTTAACATAATGTTACACGCAATAATAGAAAAATAAAAAAACTACTAAAAACCTTATTTATTGAGGGTGGAGAGTGCCGTAATAAAAAAAATCACACCCATATTGCAGACGAATCCAATGATACCTTACATGTTGATATCAATCAAGCCATTTAGACTGTAGAGCGCGTTAAAAATGGTCATACTTTTAAACTCGAAAATCGGCGCAGTCACTTAAAAAATAACTTTACCTACATACGAAACCATTTTCAAACGTTGTATCGATTTACTATACCCGATCCTAGTCACGGAAACGAAGTGTGTTCGATAAGAAGACAATAGTTAGGTATTTCTCACTGTACAATAATCGAGAACTCGCGTTAGAAGCTAATGCTTTTCGCCTGCATTGTACTTCGTTACATGCTCTCCTGGTCAGGGATACCATTGTTAAAGTATTGCCAGGACATTAAAAAAATAAAAATATTAAAATACATAAATTGTGAGTATTTACTAGTTTCAAAATGTGCAGTATCCGCGATGATAAAAATTTAAACGCGTTAAAAGGTTTAAAATGTATACATGTATAAAAAATAAGAACGTTCTTACGCTGGCCATAAACAGATTAATACAAGTATGTAGTATTATAAAAAAAATAAACTTATGAAATTTAAGATAAGATTTAGATTAATATTATTTTAATACGATTCAGTTCATTGCTAAAGCAAATAGGTAGACATTAAAATTACGAGTAGTTTACTTCATTACTTAAAATTCATGATTATCCGTTCAGATCACATTCATAAACGAGACGTTAAATTCATACGTAACCAAAAGAAGAATAAAAATTTAAATAAAAATCCCTGTGTTCTAAAAGGTGGAAATCCGAACAAATCCGAACGCATGGTATCCCTACAGCTTGCAGTTGATTAATCGATATTAGCGCGTTGTAGAATGGAGTTCTAGGGTTTGAGAAAAGGAGTTTTTG
>LGAG01000648.1:51848-64625 GCA_001278395.1 Lerema accius | reverse complement strand
ATGCACAAATGTAATCGGATTTGAAAGAACCGAACAATTACTTTCGTTGAAAATATTTTTTGGGCTAAATGTATTTTCAAGTCGTTTTGTAAGATATTTTAAAATAGTTGGTATTTCTCCTTCTTACTAAGATATTTTAAATTTATAAACGCTAAGATTAACGAATAGATTTAGTTACATGCTTCGGTTTTGTTCGGCGAACATTTCATGTAGTGTCGGAAACCTTTAAAAATCAAACCCAGCTTGTATCAATGACAGACAATCAAATGCAGACTTGTATCAATCTAATTGAATAACGGCCTTTGGGTACATAATAAAAGGTTATTAGAGGGTTAGATTTCTGGATAAAAGTTACCTATGTCGACACAACACACCATAATATTGTCATCATATTTATAACAAAAAAATACTACGTCAAAGCCACGCACAGTGTGGTCGCGCCTTAAGGATAATAAGGACTCCACACCTTGTTAATAACCCAACAATCTGTATTAAAGGCGTGTCAAGACTACACTTTACAAAAAGCTTTTAAAAGTTAATTGTATGCCATGTAGAATCTGTACATCAGTATTGTTGAACATAAGATCAGTAATATCAGTATTGTAATCTCATAATTCAAATGTATCCAATTTTCTTTCGCAACTCATGTTGCATGTTTTTCTATTGTTCAAAAGCAGGACAAGATTGTTTGAGCCAACGATTTTCCCATCGCGATAATGGTGTTTTATGCGCTATGGCTGAAGTTTTACACGTAAATGTATTATGTTGGCAGTAATTGTTTGTTTTTTGCTAAGTTTTAATGTTCCTTTTTGTTTTAAAAGGTTATTTTTAGTAATGACGATTGTTCGAATGTATTTTTATTAGACTGTATCAGATCATCAGAAAGGTAATGTTCTTCGAGTTTATATAAGTTAAAGTCAATTTTTTTGACACTATCTGTAGTTCAAACAGCTTGACAGATTTCAACATGTAAGGTTTCATTAAATTCGTCTCCATTGTGGCAGTTACGTAAGATATATATTTTTTTTATCACACACAACGCTTTTTACGTTTGCAAATATTCGTTAGTATTGTAATTTGATGTTAAACAATGATGTAAAGAAACGGGTACACACATACGCTCCCAAAACTTCTGGCTATCAGTTAAAAAAAAAACGCTAAACTTAAAGCAGTATCCCGCTAAATCTGCTAATGGCGTTAACTGCTAACAATACGCGAGTGACAGCTGAGCTCACAGCTCGTAGCAACAGCTCAGATAAGCTATCTCTGCCGACAGCTCGGAATGAGGCTAGAGAACATATTCATGAGATCTGCAGATAAGACAACAAGTGTAGTTACAGGAAGTAGGACGAATGTAGCGCTGTTTCGATTCAGCCGATTCGATTTTACCTGGTTTTCAATTTAATTCAAATTCAAGACATTTATTTCGTCTTATACGAGTAACTAATAGCTCACTTAACGAACGTCATTATACTAAACTAATAACAATAGTAAATAAAATAAACATTTATATTACTACCTTAGACCAAAAAAAATAATAGACTCAAGTGTTCAGAAAAAAAAGTGAGGTAAATTTTTTTATTTTTTTTACGATCTGACGTATGCAACCGAGCACGTTCTGCCGAGCCACGTTATGTTTTTACGATCTGACGTATGCAACCGAGCACGTTCTGCCGAGCCACGTTATGTTTTTACGATTTGACGTATGCAACCGAGCACGTTCTGCCGAGCCACGTTATGTTTTCCCTACCACGCTTTTTTGTTCCGTAGACTGCGTCTATACATTTTTTGGTCTGTGATCACTACAATAAAAGTTCCTAAGGTCTCGATCAAAGACCTAGAAAGATCGTTGGTCTCGATAGACAATATCTATCATTCATCAGTTGACATTGTTGATGACATATTCCAGCCAGGTATTTTGAACGAATCTATAATGTGACATAATAAGTAGATAATGGTCGAATTTCGAACAACGATCACGCCTGCTAGTTCTAGTCTAAAAGTTATTCCTGTTAAATGAGTCAGACTCGGCAAAGCATTTCAAGAATGCAGAAAACACTTATAATACTAAGCTTTGTTAATTTACCAAAGCTCTATTGAACAAGTTATTCTACTAGAAGTAGGTACCTACATTATCTTGATAAGTTGCCACTCAATTTGTCTAAATTAAGTTTTTGTTAGCAGTTAATTAAAAGGACGACTAGATTTGATTGGGTTCTCTAATGAACCATATAATTTTCTAAGATAAAATCTGCACGTGTTTTTATATGGTCATATTTAATTAAACCTGTCCGTATGGTTATATTTTCCTTATAAATAAGTATACCTATGATAGTAATGTAGTAGCTTCAAATCCAAACGCAACTTTAAATTATGAGTTATAGATCTATCTATTATTATTACGTGAAGGGTTCATATGGATCCCTTTTTAAATGACTATGAAAGTAGAAACGAGTTTGAAATTTAGCATAGTTAAAGTTTAAATGGTAGTTTGAGTAGTGGTTAGTTTTCTAAACTAATCGCGTCGATAAGACGCATTACACCTAAAATTTTGATTTGGGTACTTCTTCTCCATGTAAACTTTCACCATGCCACATCGTAGGTGATTACATTATCCTTGCAAAAAGGTCCAACGTTCAACCCTTTGTGGTAGTTACTGTAGTAACCAGTAGGTAATACCAGAGTCCGTAATACATACCAGAAATATTGTAATATTTCTGTCATTCGTCATAACTGAGTCTAGTAATCGTATCTAAAAGTTTCATTCAACTGCATTATTAGGTAGGTAACCCAGTACAAAACTAATATACACAGAATTTTACTAGTGATTTGTTAAGTACATTAAAGCCAGACAATACTAGACAACCTTGCGAAACATCCAAATACATTTCATTTCATAAGTCTCACTGGCTTTATATACCCACTCGTAGTTCTCAGAATCCTAGTAGATTTACCTGTGGCTGATTGCGTGGGATTAATAATCTATATTGGTGTATTGTTACTACTTATTAACAACTAAAACAAAAAAGCTGAGTAAAAAATTGGGGAAGGTCCAATATTATATCCTATGTCACTGTCAATGAAAACTAATCTAATGACATCACACAAGTTTATATCTGACAAGCCGTTTTGGCTGTAGGGCGTGTCTAAGAAATTGACATACATATATACACACACACATAGACAATTCTATATACATACATACGCCAAGAAAACATTACCATTTTTAGCGCAGTGGGGTAAGAAAGGTCATAGAACAGTTTTGTTTATTTTCTACATATTTCGTCCTTGTTTTCACACATTTTACATTTAAAGTGAAGGATCGGTAAATGCGCTACTTCTAGCTGCAACATTTCGCGTTTTTGTATCGATTCTACAGCTCGTTTAAGACGCTAATCGCCGCAGCTAACTGATTTCATTATTATTATTATTATTATTGTCTGAGATTGTAAGTTTGTGTTGTTTTTACGGGACGATATGGTCGCTCAGCGACAAAGTCCTATAATAAATTAAAAAAAAAAAAAAAACACAAATAGTTAAAATAACTATTGTCAGACAGACAACTAAGTACAATTTATTACAATTAGTCTAGCGTGCCATGAATAGTGTACATTAATGTTCTACATACACTATTTGACGTAATATCTCGAGGTCAGTTGCCCTATTTTTTACCATTGATAAATTGATGTAATGATTCATTGGAATCGGGCTGCCGATATTATAAAATAGTTATTACAAAAGATCTGTGTAGTACAGCGTAAAAAATTCTACACGACAAAATTGATGTTTATTAAATGGCTGAATAACTTATACTAAGGCCGTGTTCATACGTGCGTCAGCGATGGGGGCCGTTCAAGTATTATATAACGCAATTTAGAGGGGGTTCTTGTAAAATGTTATCATGCGTTACGCGGTTGAACAACATGTTACGTAACATTATTTTAAAATTACTAAAAAACTAGGGAATATAATTTTTGTAACTCGGCAGAATAGCAACATTTTTAGATAAAAAAGGTATTTTGTGTGTTACGTAACGTTTAGGGAGGGGGAGGGAGGGTACAGAAAATCGTTACAGCGCGTTACATTGGGTAAAAAATATTATTTTAAAATTACGTTACGTAGTACTTAAAAGCTCCTTTGCGGCGATTTGTTGTCGTTGGGTCGTTTTATGTGTAAAGGCACTAACACATATGCTCATAAAAGAGCATGCTCCTCCATCAATACAACCTATCCCTGTCCCACTGCTGGGCTCAGGTCTCCTCTCACAGTGTGAGGGGTACAGGCCATAGTCCACCACGCTGGCCTGATGCGGATTGGCAGACTTCACACACCTTTGAGAACTTTATGAAGAACTGTCTATTGTGCAATTTCCCTACGATGTTTGCCTTAACCGAAGGAAGTCATAACTAGTTTCTAATATGCACATAACTTTTTTAAATTAGCGGTGAATTCCGAGCTGCGAATTTGGGAAATCCCAACGTTCAATCAGCAATCACTGTTTAAGTGCTCATTCTCGAAAATAAATAAAATTTCCAGTTACTCTCTGGAATGTTACCGATTCGTTTTAATCATTGTTTTTGTCATAGATGAGTGGTCATTGACAAGATGAGTTTGATGACTCAAGAAGATGATTCTGCAAAATTGTCCTCTTGAAACTACAGATGAGATGTTACGGTTAGTAACTGTACCCGAAACTGTAATTAAATACCGATAAAACTGTATTAGAATAAAGTCACAGATATCGGGGTAAATGTGCATTAGATATTGTTCGAATACCTGCCAGGGCCCTGAAGTATTGGGGTAAAATCACGGATAGTGGGGTAAAATTGGTACATTAGATATTTTTCAAATTCCTTCGAAGGCCTTAAACATTTTTTTTGGAAATATTTTTTATCTGTTAGGTGTCTAATTTTAACTTATGAGATATACTCGTAATATAGGCTTTTACAAATATTTTTTGCCAAATTTTCAATAGGATTTTTTGTTTTTAGATATAAGTATTACTAATTACTTTTAGTTACAATATCATTTTCACCATAATTTATTCCTTTAAATCCTATGTAGGGGTGCGTTCAAGTATTACGCAAGCACTATAGGGGGTGGGAGGTTTTTTCTTTGCTTATTTTTGATGACATGGGGGCGAAAGGTGGTGATTACGTCAGCCGTAATTATTTACGTTTTTACTGCTATGAAACACAATCAATAAAAACAACATTAAAAAAAAACATACCTACAAATGTTTATGTAAGCGTTGGGTAAGAGCTTTGCTTACTTTTGCTAACAAGGGGGATGGTAAATAATTGTAATAAATCTGCTCACGTAATACTTGAACTGCCCCTAGATATAACCGTCGTTTCTACTAAATCATTTTACGCAATGCTGTACAGCATTCTTCATTGTACATTGTTTAATACGGCGGAACTATTTCAGTTCAACACCTTTCTTTCAACTATTCACGTAACTAAGTAATTTAAATAACTGCCCACAATCCAGAATATGCAACGCACGCTAATAGGTCCTAATAATCATTTCCCGATATGTAATCTACTGAAGTCATGTGTAAATGAATAATTACACAAATCATGTTGGAATTTGCCTCATTGACTAGTTTTCAGTTGCAAGTATTCAAAGTTATGTAATTTTAGGTAATTACAACTAGAAAACACTGCAGATATAAACGTAAATAACGTCTTTATTAATTTGCTATCATACGGGACAATACTACAAATTCAACGACAAAATCGGGGGATACAATTTGGCGTTGTAGTTTCAAATCTATACTAGTCTTTCCTAAATAAACCCTCCAATTAATGGTAATTAAAATCGGCCCAATCGATTTAAAAGAGCTAAGCGACAAACATATATCTTTTGATTCAATTAATTGCGGAGAAGGAAACAATAAAATAGGCCGTAGATAAAGCTACCAAACCAGCCCCATACGGTCAATTCCTTTGCAAACCAACAAAACATACTTACATAGCTTCAATAAACATCGTATTTATGAGTAGATATCTAAACGCCAACATACACGCAATTTATATCGCAGCTTAGTTCATTAGAATCCACGTACTTTAAGATTAACAAAAAGCATCAAGTAAAGTCCATTAACACAAGCAGTTAATACAAAAATCAATTTATTCCGTGCAGTCGGTTGCATCGTAGATGTATGTATGAGATGCGAGGATTGACAAATGGTTGGTGCATCCTGCCAGACTATCAATCAACCAGCGTAATACCTTACGACTATCTATTATATTAAGTACAACTACAGAAACAGAAGTTTATACATTACTAGTTACGAATAGTTAAAAAAATATTGGATTTCGAAAAATATCAGGATACAATTTATCCTATGTCGTATTCTTGTATGCAAACTGTATCTGTGTGCCAAGTTTCAGCTTAATCCGTTCAACAGTTAGAGCGTGAAGGACTTACAAACATCCAAATATCCAAACATACATCTTTACATACTTTTACATTATTTTATAATAGTATTGTTACAAGATACTTGAAGGGCTTAACTTTGGAACCTATTTATGTCATCATTTTTCGTCAATTGGCATCTTTGGCATTGACCGTCATTCCAGGGGACCACACAGTTACAATAAAAATCCTACATTCTTCCCTTCATTAAAACTACATGTCCTGAAAATTCCAACATAATCTATCCAGTAGTTTAGACGTAAAAAAATTAACAGTACGACATGGAATATGTATACGAAGCCAAGCATTATTTCGAATGCTCGCGAATGCTCAGGGATGCTTAGGAATGCTCATGAATGCTCAGGCTCTCATACTACGGTGCAATATGTTATCCCATTTGTACATAGCTGACGTGGATGACGTGCATGATGGACGAGCGAGCTAACTGGCTGGCTTGAACCGACTTCAATAAGTTTTTATACGAACAGATACCTCCATAGAGTATTAACTATAGTATGCCAACAATGCAATAACTTTAAATGTTTGTGTTTTTATACCATGAGGGATAATGAAAAATAATAAATTCAAGTCATACTTAAGTAGTACTTTTACCCGACTGCGCTAAAACGAGGGTAATGTTTTCGACGAAGTACAAATTGTTAGACGCACATCCCCCCTACCGGTTTTAAAATTGGAAAAGAAATCACTACTGTTGTCAATGACATACAAAAAGAACTATTATAATCATAATGAATTAAAAAAAAACTAAAAACCTCAAATATTGCATTACTCTGAAATTGAACAAAAACTATGATACGCCATCTAAATATCCGATTATACGAGTACGATAGCTATTGTAGTAGGTACACGTTTTTTCTGCAGTTACAAACGAAACGGGTTAATATAATACTCGGCTAACAATAGTGAGTACTTACTGAATACCAATGGATTACGTTACATGATTTTAATAAATTCGACTATTCAACTTCACGTCAATCAATATAACGAAAAATAAAATATTTACAGACGTAGTTTATCATCATTATAAACTGTCCCACTGCTGGGCTCAGGTCTCCTCTCACAGTGTGAGGGGTACAGGCCATAGTCCACCACGCTGGCCTAGTGCGGATTGGCAGACTTCACACACCATTGAGAACTTTATGGAGAACTCTCAGGTGTGCAGGTTTCCTCACAATGTCTTCCTTCACCTAAGCAAGTGATAATTAGTTTCTAATACACACAACTTATAAAAAATGAGGTGAGTGTCGTAAAAGATCTCAAAGGTGTGTAAAGTTTGCCAATACGCACTAGGTGGTCTATGGCCTGTACTCCTAACATTGTAAGAGGAGACCCGAGCCCAGCAGTGGGACTGTGGGACAGCTAAGGGTTGTGATGATGATTTTAGTAGTCGAGTATTCGTTTTCGAACGTTTGTTGTTTATGTGTTGGCAAATTAAAAAACCTTAAGTGCAATAACATGTATGTAAATGTAAGTTATATTGCACTTCCGGTTGTCGTCTCATTGGCAGGCGGCGCGGTGACGGACAGACGTAAAACTGTATTGTCTATATGTGCATATTTAAAGCAAGGTCGGTCGCCTGCGACACTTGTGTGGTTATCTATACGTAGATATAATATTGGATATATACGTCAAAGGGTTTGACTTTGAATGTCTTTTAAAAATTATGCTGGTATGTAGGTACGAGTTTGAGATTTGGCATAGTAAAAGTTTACATAGAGAAGCGTAAAAAGGTAAATTTTGTGCATAACAAAACTCGCACTAACACACTTTAAGTTTACTAGTTAAAGTATACACATAAACCAGAGGAGAGTTCACGTAATGAAAACTAATATTCCATTTCAATGCCTAAACGTGTGTCAACCTGACAACCATTCCTTTTACAGCAAAGCAACCAGCAACCACACTCATACGTAACCATTAACCATCCACCCGATATGTAATCCAACCTTTTATAGACAACTTCCGTTCAATAGAAATTCTCACGTGTTCAAAACCTAAGACCACGTGTTCTGAGATTAAGTATTGTTCACACTGATACCTGTTATACGATAAACTATTTTATTACATCACATTAAAAAAAAAACAGAAAATAGTATGAGTAAGTCTAGATTTACTCTAGATAAATTATAGCGAAGCAATTTGACGATGTTAAGTAGTTTTCAAACCATTTTCATAAAAAAGCCGCATAAAAATAGAAATAAAAACACAGAAATATGTTGGAATTATAACACTGCCCTTTTAATTCGACTGTACCAGGAGTGTAGTGTAGTGTATTTATAAATAACCGAATGTCAGTTATGAGGTGTCATTTGATTTAGGTTTTTATTTATTTTATGCTGTGATATTATTATATTATTATGTATTGTATTCCAAGAAATTTACGCAATTTTAGCCCCTAAAACCTTTATACACAAGGATTGGTACTAAAACGTAATTTGTAAATCTTTATTAGACCAACAAGTACTTAAAATGAGTCATGAATCTGATCTGTAGTGGTTGACATTGAAATAGTAGGTACATTAGTTTTTCCAACATATTCTCAACAATATTTTTTCCTCCATTGAACCAATTTTGCGGTTTTTGTGTGGGTGATTAACCTATTGTTTTTCTGAGCTCAATATTTTGTGGCGATACACATTTAATTACATAACGATCAGATAATTATAATTATTATTATATTTTTATAGTCAGCCAGACTAATGTTGTACCTGCTTTTAGTAGGTACACTTGAGTTAACAAAAATATGTTTCTTTATAAAATTCAATATTCGCAATCGGATAACTGAATCGAAAAATGGCTTTGGTAGACCTATATAATATGGACTTTTAAAAGATCTATTCAAGATTACAATACACCATAGGATGTATGGACGAATAAAAATATATAGCAATGCAAATATATAATAGGGTTTCGTTTTCACCTTTTAGGTACGGAACCCTAAAAATGAGCTGGAATTAAAGAAAAAAAATGTGTTCAAACTTTTCGCTATTTACGACCATTTACTCTATATTTTTTTTCTTAAATCGCAATGCCAAAAAGATACAAATAAAAACTCCACCAAAGTAAAACCCGCTAAAATCGTTCCAAATATTTGGTATCAGTGATCGGCCTCACCTGATGTTTAGATCTTAAACTGTAAGGAGCGGAATTCTTTGAAACCGCAGGCAGCGTCCGCAACGTAAAAACTGACGGCTCTTGTACCGTCAGCATAAAAGATAAGTTCATGTTAAGGTACCTAATCAAATTAATGAAATCATCATATTTAATTTATGACACTCTGAATTAACTATGCAAGTAATTCATTAAGCAACTTGCAGGACACCCTGTACATTTAAATTCATTATCTAAAGGAAAATTTAGTAATTAATAATTAAACATACCAAAAGTACTCTGACTAATTTTACTTTAAAAAAATGAAACAACTACCTCTTCCCCTCATCCCTCCGTCTTAAAGTAACACCGATGCAAGCGGAGAATATAAGAAAATAAGAAAGAAAGTACTGGCTGTCAACCTCAAGAAGTAGCAGAGTCAAGCAATAGGTTGCTAGCTACCGGGTTTTACCGAAAAAAATACCAGATTTACCTCATACATATTTAAATACTGTTTTTTTCTGCAGTCTGTACCCGTTCAGTAAAAACCAAGATGCTCGACCTTGAGCGAGACGATCGGAGCGGCCTCTGTCGGCGACGTCGAAGACCCAGACGACTCCGACACGACACGACGACACGATGTTTTTATCGTAATCGATTGATAAGAACATGCTCCAGTGCGGATTCGCGAAAAGGTTAGTGGCTATAACCTGTGTCGAAATATATTTAAGCCACCCGAAGGCCTCCGTCATGGCTCAACGATTCTCATAAAACTGAATAACCAGGAAGTCTTAATGTGCATTCCAAAGGACATATTCTTATACATGAAAATTTTGACACTACTAGGGGTCACCCATCCACTTTTCGACCGCATCCGTAATAGCTTAACTTCGTGGACCTCCCACATAATATCTTCGGGCTATGAGTGCATATTTCAACAATATTCAACAGTATATAACTAGTGTAAGAACAGCATTATAACACAAAACGATACAGAAGCCTGTCAACCCCATAAGGTACAACAGAGTCCGCTGTCATCACGTTCATTGCTGGTTTTGACAACGACAGCTCGCGCCGTTCCAGCATGTAGCGAGACGTGGACGTAGCATTCACTTCAAGTTCAGCGACTTGAATGCACTGCAATGCGATTGGTGCAGTGTTGTGCCTTCATATTGTTTAGAATTGCACACAACGTTTAATACATGAAATAAAGTGATGTTATTGTACATTTAAATGCACAGTCTTGACCCATAATATCTGACTTCCCTAAAACGGCAATAATATCTGACCCTCCCAATGGTGGCAATAATATGTGACCCTTCAAATGTCAGCAAAAATATCTGACCCACTTTAGAAAGCAAACTGTTGACCTGATGCATGCAAACTTATATATAAAAGCTGATCTGGTGAAGAAGTCTGTAACTAAAGCGCTTCGAAATTGGTCTAGATTGGACTCATTTAATTCTTCTTGATACCAAGTCTAGTTCAAGATGATTTCCAAGGCATAATGATAGAAACGGAAGTCCGGTAACTTCGTTCGGATCGATCCAAGCGTGACGTATCAGTTTCTTTGACTGTTCATAAAATAACTTAGTGCACAGAAAGAAGTTTCCACTTCAGAATCATCTAAGAGAGACGTCAACATGAATCAACCAAGGCTTTATCTAGAAGGTTAATAATAACCTCAGTTAAGCCGCGAAACCGAGATCAGTGTCCCAAACGACACGGCCAAGAGTTCCTGTATCGCAACACATTGTTTCGACCGCCAAACAATAAACAATCACACGGACAGATATTCCCACGTAATTCTGTCATAATGGAAATCCTTGGTTCTCCGTTTTTGTTTGCCCAGGGTTGCCACTGTCCGGTAGTCGGATACCGGACCGGTAGAAACAGTATAAGAAGAAATTTGAGACGGAAAGGAAATTGTAAAAAAGAAACCTGGCTTATAATTTATAGGTACTAAGTTGACTAGCTTTAAAATAAACAGCTTTAAGAGAAATAAAAAATCTTTTCTTTATTCATTAAATAAAATTTGACGAGTTTATATTGCGATTATCATTAGTATACAATGTTATGAAGTTAGTTTACAATTATTTTTTTATGGATGTGTTCAAAATTTCAAAAATTTGACTCTTTTTAAAAATAAAAATAAATACTAAACGTGATTCAATAGACCAAATTATTATTATTAAGTATTAAGTATTAACCAAATCCATACCGCACATCCAGATGTAAAAAACCTGCAAGTGACAGCCCTGATGCTTAGATATCAATCTAAAGGTTGCGTAGGAAGAATGGCCTGCATTCGAGTTTAATTGGTTTTGTCATCAAATTTTTTCCCCACCACTTGTTTGTACAATACAATGATACCCTCCATTCAAAACAAAAGGGTATTTGGTCACAATAATTGTGTGTAATGTCGTTAGCTAACACTAATTAAGCGACAACTGATTTAGAAACCTTTTTTTTTGTAATTAAAATTAAGTCATTGCGTATGTGCGTCTGACATTTTTGATATTTCACAAATGCTACGACATCTGCATTAGCGCGTTGATTATGGTGTTAATAGTGATAAGTCACATAAAGTACCCACCAATTTTGCGAGTCTACTATTCACGTTACATTTTACAATTTAGCTACATTACAGATTAGCGTTATGACCAGTATCACTTCATAGCAGAGTAAATGTATTAGAAAGATTCACTGAGATTCAAAGACATTTATGGATCTCACTTACAGACATATGTCCTAAAAACCAAGATTGAACACCTCATTTATAAATTCCCAGCTCAATTATTTACTTTTAAAATGTCATTAATAGCACATTACACGCAGTAACTCACAGGGATCTCGTGACGTAGAACTATCGCACAGATAAAATAGCCATCTACATGCAATAGATCGCATTCCACACGAGGGTTGCCAGGATAATGAGAAACTTCAGAAAGACCCGGAATTTTGCGTGTTTTAAGCTGGACACAAACATCCGGAATTTAAGTATTTTTTTGTATCGAAATGTACGCATCGGCACAACTTAACAATGGCTCTTTCAACCCCGCTCTCCCCTACTGTCAATTCCTAAAAAGGATTCTTGAAGCCAATTCCGAAGGTTTGCACCCAGTTCTACCGAAACCGGACACTGTCCGGAATTGAAACTAGTCTTGAATTCCAATAAAAGTTAAGGTAAGTTGTACAAGACGCAATGCTTGTCATGGTTACCATGCTACAAATCCTGGTTTA
>LGAG01000647.1:75220-94404 GCA_001278395.1 Lerema accius | reverse complement strand
AGAAACTTTTAACCAAAACGATGCAATCCTATCGAGCTTTAGGTCTTTAATGAAACTTGAAAAAGAGATTTGTTGTATGTTGATGTAACCTGTTAACAATTTTGTGAAGAGGAAAATAAAGAACAATTATTATTATTATTATAGATTTAAGATCCTGAATCTGGAATCCAAAGCTTGAATATGAAACTAGAAAGTGACTAGGATAACCATGTATTTTAATTTTAAACTTTGACTAATGATTAATTAGGATTTTCTTATTAACTGAATGTTTTTTATTTAATTCAATTTATAGTCACTCAATAAAATATAGTATTTTGATTTCTTTTAAACTTTCAAAATATTGATATTAAAAAAAAACAAAATTAGAAAAAATAACAATTATAAACCTCAGTAAGCTTCGCATAACCGCATAAAATTATATATAATTGGCACAGGTATCATAAGCTATCATATTTACATTAAAATAAACGCGATAACATGAATAATATTACTAACATACATACATTATCGATGTTCGATAACTATAGTACGCCTATCCAAAGAACTTTCTCGAACTTTGAATCTCAGATGAAAACAATGTGATCTTCTGAACCAATCTATCTTCGATATTGGTTCTCTAATTACATACATACACGTGGAATTGATAACCTCCTTTTATGTAGTTAAAAAGTTACAAACGACTATAAGGTTAAGGTCAATTAAACCATTGAATATTGCATTTTAATAGACACACGTTGATAAACCGGATACAATTAACGAAAGAAACCTCGAAATTGCTAGAATATACTGCAATCAACTTGAACTTTAACTGAGATTTAAAATAAGATAAAAAATAGCAGCATTAAAGTTAGTAGTTAATGATAACTTTGGTAATATAATAGGCAATGTTTGTAAACATGTTACCATGGCAGTTACTTGGAATTGCGCGAACCCTGAAGTTTTCAAAGGTGAAATTAGCTAATAAACTATTAACAAGACGGTTACCCTATGTCAGAATGAGGGAAAGAGATAGAAAGAGGGATAGTAGGGAGAGAAAGGGACAGAGCTTTATGGTCTCTGAGAGAGGGTTGCTTGCTAAATGGGTAGGATTCGTGTAAGTTTCTCCAGCCTTTGAATGTCAGAGAAAATTATAAATATTCCGACCAATGACTTCTCAAGAACTAGAATAAAGAGTAATGTAGAATAAAGTATACATGTCATTTAAAAATAATATTTAGATTTATTTCCTCAAAATGTACCTTACTAAAGAATTAAAAAAGACTAATAATGTAATTTACACTTATCACTAACAGGAACTACTAGCCTAATTCCTAACAGGCCTATATTCCTACTAGAGGTCTGTCAACGTCCATGGACAGGGGATGGTGGCACTGCTAGCTCGTTTGCTATCCTCGTGCCATAAAGCAATATAAATAATAATCTAGAAGTCACGAAAATTTGAGAACGCGTCCAGGAATTCGGATCTCGTAATTAGAACCTTATTCTGAGAAGAATAGGACCAGAAGTTGGATAATTTGCGACGTCTGATACAGTATTTAGTGTTAATGACACTCAAATATCTATTTAATATTAATATAGGCCAGCGCGAAGTATTTTAGATCTTGCTGTGCACTAATCTAATTCCACAAACTGTAGCTACTTTAAACTCTTTATTCGTAAACATTGCAAATAAAATGTTTCCTGGTATTCCCAACAAGTGTTTATACCGGCGAGGTGAGTCATCTAAGACAAAATATATTGTTCATCTTTAAAAAGTAGGTAATAGCATGTGCTATAACTTTATCTATCACACTGATATGGTGTGTAAATAAGGAAATGTTTTATTAGATTTTGTTTTAAATTTTTTATGTTTTTTTATATACGCAAATCGCTTTTTTAAAAATATACATGCTTGTAAATGAAAATAATTTTATGTTGATAAAATAACAAAACCATTTTTTTTCTTTTTTTAAATATTCTAGGAATTATATTTATTAGTACGTATGCATTTGTAACTAACCTTGCGGTTAATTTTCACGTTAGAAAATAACGACAGCTAGAAGAATTACCTGTATGGAATTAATTAATAATTTAATTACAACTATTGTGAAATATTACGAAATAGTATTAAATTGAACAATTCCCAGTGAAAATTACCGATTTAAACATTCTACGGGTTTAAAGTTTCACGCACGAAAAAACAAAAACCAAACCAAAACCGGCATAAAATTATCACAGTCAAATCAAGGTAAAAAACCAGTAAATATTACTATTATTAGTATTAACAAATCAGATGTCATCGGTTTTAATGTAATTAATCATGTAAAATCAATGTAAATAATCAATTATTTGAGCCCTTACGAACGATAATTTACGCACGCATTACAAAACTTATTGACTAAAAACATGCACAGTCAAAAAGAACATAAAAGAAAAAATACCTGGCTTGAAAAATAACACCACACTTCACTGCAATCAATCAAGGATTATTAATTACAAAAAAACTGAAAAAGTTATCGAGCGTAACAGAAAACACGTCTGCACGACCTCGCGTCCACGCGTGTACTGACTGACACTGCACTGCATCGACTTCCGAATTTAAAATTATAATCGTCAGACGGCGTTGTACACAGTACGCTATTTATATAAACAACCATTGTACCATAGAGTAAAACAAGCACGTATTGTACTACTACTGATACTACGGCGCAATAACAACTTGTATACGAGCTACGTTAGTCTGTGACGCCTCGCGCGTTCATACATTGATGAATTGTTCAATTTGTTTATTTTCACTTCACCTACTGTCTTATTTTTCTCATAAATTGTAGCTTGACAGCCTTACAATACTTGATGAAAAATGGCATATTCTTGTTGATATCACAACACATAATTTTAAGAACTTAATTTATTTAAGTCTTGGAAACGATTCCAATATTTCAATCCCACAACTGATTTTAGACAGCTGTCAATCTTATCTATACTTAATTATATAATCATCGCTCTATTAATAAATTATTAGTGAACTAGTAAGCATTAAAAGAAAAAAACCTGATTACTAAAAATTTGGGGATTTTCAAAAAACTATAGATGAATCCAATGTAGGGTGTCCTATAACCCTACATGATGGTATCCGTTAAGCTGGTTAGGCTCTAGACCTTGCAAAAGAAATAGACATACATACATACATTAAATAAAAAACAACCCTCCGTGCGCAATCGGATAAAAATATGGACGACTATCTTCCAAGAAGCTTAGAACAGAAAGGTGTATTCTAGATTTCTTTTATAACTTAAAACTAGCGTTAATGAAATGTACGCCAGAGGTCGTCCTGGCAAAGGTCAGTCAATTTCCGACCGCACCCGACTTTAACTTAGTTATCGACCTAAGTGCTGCCGATATCGAACCCACACACCAGATATAATATAGATACTAGATATTGATCGATGAAATACAGATTTAGTCAAAGCTTCATGTATTGTGGTCAATGTGACTATTTCAACACAATTCTTTTAGGACGAGCGCGAATGTCCGAATTTTTTTAGATTCTGAATTGATAGTTGGGAGAGTGGGGTTGAAAGATCCAGGGTCATAAGAGCCATAACTCTTTTTCTATTATGGAAATGTTTACGTCGACACAACTTACTCCTGGCTGTTTCTACCCTGCTCTCCCCTATTGTCAGTAAATTCAGAACCTGAAAAGTGCACACGTTTGCGCCAGGCTTTTAGAATTCAGAATCTGATTCCTGATGCAAATTCCGGACTTTTTAAATTTACAAGCAAGTTTCTTAATTTATCATCATCTGAACATTTAGTTTAAAAAACAAAACCAATGGTATTTTCTCCAGAATGTCAAACTTCGGAATATTAATATGCTATTTAGTCTTGACACAGAACCCGATCTATTTCAGTATTCCGTCTCGTCTCGGCATTCGGACCAATTCTTAGTTCACCTGTCTGTCTATTAATATCCTTTTGAAGCAATGGACTTTGTAAAGCGACTCTCTGGAGATTATCTTAACAACCCATCTGGTGTAAACTATCTTGGAAGTTAAGACCTATTTTTATACGTTGTAATGGTAGATATTATGAACGAATTTTTGACATGAATATGTCTTTAAACTTGCTACCATAGAATGAAATAGAAACCTAATGATAGCAAAATTTGGGGATACAGTTTGGCGTTGCAGTTTCGAATGCATCATCTACGTCCAAAATTAAATTATACCACTGGATAGCTAAAGGCTGGATATATCAAAGAATAAATTACAATAAGCGAGAACAGTGAAAAATTATTAAGATCCATTTTGAGATTAACGCTAACAAAACGTACTGTACTAGTCACCAATAGGCCCAGTTCGTTAACCATAACACGTTGGCTACAAAAACGTGACGTCTATCTGTCACTTTGTAATTCAAGTATCCTCATCTGGTTACCATGCGGTTTATATCTGAAACTGATCATCCCCAGGTCATGTAACGGTCGCTATGCATTATTCAACCCTCTCACAAGAGCTATTATAGCCAAGTGACGTCAGTTTTACTGTTGGGCAGTCGAGAGTTCAAATTCTTGAAGATATGTGGGGAAATCTTTACAAATCCATCGTGAAACAGCATGGGGAAGTATTGAGGTTTCCTCAGTAATGCGAAAAACTTTCTGGCTAGTCACAGGTGATTCATGGGTTGAATGTTAGTGGAGAAAAAACATCGTGAGGAAATCTGTATGCTTAATAATTCTCCAAATGATTCTCTTGGATGTGAAGTCTGCTAATCTGTGCTAACTTGTCTATTTGTGTTGTCCATGGTTCACATCTATATCCACTAGTAGGGACTCCTAGTGAGGCATTAAACTCCACTAAAGGGAGTGAGTGTGCAGTGTAATCTTTTTTTAACCCTCGACGTAAAAAGAGGGGTGCTATAAGTTTGAAGTGTCTGTCTGTCTGTGGCACCGTAGCTCCCGAACGGATGAGCCGATTTTAATTTAGTTTTTTTTTTGTATTAAAGATGACTTATATGCAAGTGTTCATAGGGGACAGCTATTAATTAGGTAACATATTACGAGTATAAACATTTTTTAGAAATCGATCCTAACCTACCATCTGTTACTAACAGAACCTGTTAACCAATTAACAGTACGATGTCCATGGGCGGTAGGATTAGTGGCACTGCCAACTCAATTGCTATCTTAATAGTATACAAAAAGTCCAACCTGATTTGATAAGCGTATCTGAGGTCAACTGACCGAAACCGTTGTCAATGACCTCCAGGTGGATTACGAGCTACTGACTTGACGATAAGGTCTGACTGGATACTGATAACACTTAAGCCCAGTTGCTAGTGAGCCTGCCTTTAGATGAAGTTCTGCATTCGATTTTCGAATCCAAATTCAAAATCATCTATTCATACAGGTATCAATACTATACTTATGCACGTATATTTTTCGAATCTGCTCCCGTTTCGTAGGTGCTTTGATATGAAGAAACGGGGAAAGAAACTCCCCCTTCCCTTGCTGGCATATTCAGGTATTTACTTTAGTAACTTTA
Source organism: Lerema accius (assembly GCA_001278395.1). Taxonomy (NCBI): domain Eukaryota; kingdom Metazoa; phylum Arthropoda; class Insecta; order Lepidoptera; family Hesperiidae; genus Lerema; species Lerema accius. The sequence goes on along the minus strand of LGAG01000647.1, from coordinate 88,882 downwards.
CCTACATTATTTAGATCTAGAACCAAGACTTATCTAACCTATTTATTACCAGACACGGTGATACCGAAAAAAAAAATTGGGGGAAGAATATTTCTTTTTTCAGAAACAACAAGCTTTTGAGGGGGTTTTGCCTTTCACCCTCTACAGCCCCACACGTTCAATGTAAAAGAATCAGTTCCTACGCGGAACCGTTCCAATTCAGACATGGTTGGCTGTGACTCTGTACAAAAGAGGTCGGTAGGCTTGTGGTCTGTGATCGTGTTACTCAGTCCACATCACTTGCCGCGGTCAGGCCTTGACACTGTTAACAACCGGTCGTTGACTCGAACACGAGTTGATTTGCCAACTCCGATGCGATTGTATTGAAGACATCAATAAGGTATTTTAATTACATATTACTATCGAACTTTTTAATCTAGATCCATTATAAAAACTGGACAGAACAACTTTTTTTGGGATGGGTTGTACCGTATTAAGAAAATATAGCTTGTATTTCGCACAATGGGGACAAATCGAATAATTAATTGATTCTGTCAAGCTTGTTGGTCTTTAGAGCGTACCAAAAACATTACCCTCTTTTTGGCGCAGTCAGATAAAAATACAGGGTGATTCTGGTATTTACACTTACAAAAGTCAGTGTTTGATAACGATCCTACTATAGTAAGTGGTAATGAAGTCTAGAATGGTGAAAACAGTAAAGCTGCCTATGAATATTAGCAACTCTAGGGGCATAATCAACGCCTTGACACAAACGAAGCGACTTTTAAAGGAGCTTATCTATACTAATAATATAAAGCTGAACAGTTTTGTTTGAACGCGTTAATCACAGGAACTACTGGACCGATTTGAAAAATTCTTTTAGTGTAAGATAGCCCATTTATCGAGGAAGGCTATAGGCTTAACATCACGCTAAGATGAATAGGAGAGGAGCAGCAATAAAAAATATTGCGAAAACGGGTGAGCTGCGGGTGATTGCTACAATATAATAACAAATGTCTATTCAATCTCTTGAATACAGGTATTGTTTATAGACAGTACGATATACGCAGAGTAAACAATAGTAATTCGTGGAGTAGTTCTGAGACCAATATTGTTTGTTATAAGTTACAATGTTTTAGATTCTCGACACTATTGTTTTCTAAATACTTATGTCATGACTACATTGAATTCAATCAATTAATCTATCTAAAACTATGTATAAAAAAATAGGTATACCTGTGTAATGGACACGGCTGTGTTATACAGGAATACTTTTCTGTTACAGGTTAATTATCTTATCTTACATATAATAAAATTGAAAGTTGGGGGGTGGCTCTGTTTGTCTGTGTGTTTGAAAGAGCTTTACGTAAAAGCTGCTGATTTGACAAATCAATGGATGAAATACATAAATTATCCTTAACTCGGGGCGTTATTTATTTATTTTATTTAAATCAGTCCACTCTATCAAAAGTTGGGATGATTATTTTTATGGTTATTAAATACTTTTAAATATTGGCTTTTAAATTGGCTATTTTGATATCATGACAAGCAGAATTCAGTTGTTGGCTATCGAAATAACATGTGTTCATACATTGTATGTAATGTCATTGATGTAACTCGTGTCTAGATTAGATACGAGTACTAGATATTAGGTACTAATACCTACTTTTAGCGTTCTATCAGCCATAGTAAATCTACTAAACAAAATATGACACAATAGACAGCTTTATAGGACAAACGCAATTTTTTCAGATTCTTAATTGACGGTGGGGAGAGCGGGGTTGATAGAAACAGGGTAAAATCTATTTATATTATGGAAGTGTTTTCGTTGGCACAACTTACCCCTGTATCTTTCTACCCCGCTCTCCCCTACTGTCAGTGTAAAATTAAATTCAGAATCTGATTTTCTGAAAAATTCCGAATGTTTGCGCCCGCCCTTAGATTAGATTCTATTGATTAGTTATTAAACATCGAATTATCGCATTCCAAGTCAATCATTAACATAATTAATTCGATACATTTCTAGAACTATGAAAAACCAATGATTTATGCTCAGAACGAGGTTGCTTCGTCCTTGGCTTATTATATCATAGCTGTAATCTGCGATATTTGCTAAAGGGCGTATAAAGTCGATGGAATTTTTTGCACACCACTGCGTATTTACGAGCAGATAATGATAGCATATCTAGTTTCCTCATGGTAACTCTTTTTTACGTGGAAATTTTCATAAAATGTGCGTATTATGCGCAGACTCTTGTAAACTAGAAGATCCGCTTGGTCGAATTTCGACCAAAACTTGTTATGTCTGGATTAGCATAAAAAGAAACAGTTTTACAAAATACGTTACAGCGTTAACTGTTTTAAAAAAGGAACATATTTTTAGCGCCATCTAGTTAACATATAGGACAACACAATTACGAGGAAAACTGAGACTATGTGAGTAAATTTTTTTATGTATTTGTAATTTTTTAAGACGTAAAATATTGATAGTAATTTTTTTTAAATGATAAATTTTAGAAAACCCCACGACTGTTAAAAAAAATCAGAAACATTTGATCATTTACCATAAACTCTGAATAGAAAATCTATGCAAAAGAGCTTTAACCGTTTAGAAATAAATATAAAAGTTACACACACTTATTTATTTCCCAATTCATGTACACTTAGAAAAAATAAGGAAATACAATTTGTATACGATGTACAAAGGTACTAACTTATCTAAGAACCATCGCTAATGAAATGCATATCCGTCACTGAAAACCGTATCTAAATCGGTCCAGTAGTTTAGAATATGCATGGCAACATTCGTTTACACAAACAAACACACATACTTTCTCCCTAATCGCTAATACCATATTCGTTTCGTTGTAAAAAAAATCTACGTCAAATGTCACAGGAACTAGTCGAATATCGGCCATTCTGAAACTTACTTACATGATAAGAGATATCTGAGTCATTGTAGGATAACGTTATCATACAGGTTATCGATGTGGGTTACATTAAATTTGGTTGAACTGATCCACACGTGATCATTATCATCGCACCCTATAACAGTCCCACTGCTGGGCTCGGGTCTCCTCTCAGTACAGGCCATAGTCCACCACGCTGGACTAGTGTGGATAGTCAGACTTCACATACCATTGACAACTTTATGGATAACTCAGGAGTACAGGTTTCCTCACATTTTCCTTTACTGAAGCGAGTAAAATTCTCTTATTCGTACACACAGACCCATAAAAACAATAGACGGAGCCATCAAGCCGAAAATTGACGAACGTAAATATGAAGCCGCTCGATTATGAAGCCGGCCGCTTGGTACACGGCGAGTGATTGACAGATTTTTGTTCGTCACTTATTTAGTCACTATTATATACGACCGCTTTGTCTATTCTTCTTTTATGGGACTGTGTACCTATTTGGGAAGGCAGTTGGAATCTTACTAATCCTACTAATATCTTACTAATATTATAAATGTTTCATTTTTAGATGTTTGGATATTTGGATGTTTGTAAGTCCTTCACGCTCTAACCGTTGAACGGATTAAGCTGAAACTTGGCACACATATAGTTTGCATCCAAGAATAGGTCATAGGATAGATTGTATCTCGATTATAGCTTCCCTTCGGATAAATCCAATATATGTATTTTTAACTACTATTCCGCGGGCATCGTCTAGTAAAAAAAATGTATAAAATAAATACCAAAACAACGCCTGCCGGGTCGCGTAGTAACACTATAAATAGTCACTATCTGTCCGGTTGTAAATCATAGCCCGGGGTGGTATGACATTGTGTCCGATAACAGTGGGGTTACTGATAGGAGTACGTTATCAGTTGAGCTTTACGTTCATTTCCACGTCGTCAGGTCATTTCGACCTGACCCCGTAAAGTCTGTCTCCAGGCAGAGATTGCTATGGAGTCTAGGAGCGACGATTGATTTAGTGAGGTTGCCACTATTATTACTAATTACTAAGCCTCTCCTGTCTGTCAGCAGGCTGTATCTCATAAACTTTGGTAGCTAGAAAGCTGATCACAAATTATTTACAAATACTAAAAATTAAAAAGGGGGTCCCTATACAATAAATGAGTTTTTTCCGTATTTTTTTCATATTATCACAACAAACGCGATTTTCTTTATGGTACGGACCGCTTAGCACGCGAGTCTGTCTCGCAAAAAGCAGGCATTTTAGTGCAGCGCCGAAAAATTGTATTGTTTGTTTTGATAACATTTTAAAGGTAAGGTAAAATCAGTTTTCCTCATAGGTCACAGTGGTAATAATACCATGGATATTAATCAATATCATCGACGCGGGTCGAATCGACCTGCCAATTATTGTCTGTCCTTCACAAAAAGCCATGGCTACCGACGTACAAACATCATTGACATTATGAATAATCAATTCCTGAAATCGTGTCAGGTATTTACTAGGAAACTTGCTACATTAATTCTATACTTCTATACTAATAATATACGAGTAAAGCTGAAGAGTTTGTTTGTTTGAATGCGGTAATCTCAGGAACTACTGGAACGATTTGAAAAATTCTTTTAGTGTAAGATAGTCCATTTATCGAGGAAGGCTTACTAGTTCATCTTATCCAAATTTTACACTTTTTAATAAACTTTTTTCAACATTATTATTTTTTAATTTATAAGAAAATGGCTACCGGTTCAAAATAGAACATTACTTTTGCTCTACCCTGTAGAATAATATAAGATCATATAGAACAATATTTCTCAACATAACCTTGAAACTTTAACAATAGCACAATAAAAATTTATCGATCTTTCTTCTACCAGGATGTGCTTAGTTTAAAAATAAAATTAATAGTATCTTTCACCTGTCACAACAGGTATAAATTACGTGTAATTAATGTCATAATAATTTAGTTGGCGTACATCCTGTTTGGCGGTAACCCCTAAAAGCTCTCGCTATATTTATTAAGCCCTAGCCCCGCCCTCGCTTCGTTTCGACAAAGTCAATATCTTTGGCACAATCTAGAGAAGTTTCCCAATCTTTTTTGTGCCATACCCCATCTTAAACTTTCTAAAAAATTTTAAAACCTACAATATTTTTTTTATTTGTTCACATAAGTGGCGTGGGCCCCACGTTGGGAAATGGATCGACAGATTTCAACGTATGAAATATTTTCACATGACAGTGACTTTGGAGTATAGGTATTAAATTTTTTTCATTACACCCCCAATTTTGAAAAATCGTTTTTTTTTTGTCTTCGAATGATTACTAGTTATATTTATTTCGTGTAATCACGTGTAAGAATGACATATGGCGACATTTATCACACCCACACATAATTGTCACATCAACAATAACTTCTATACGACGTAAGAGGATTTAAATCTTCACTATATTACACAAGTGGTTATGATAATACATCTTTAGTGACAGGATAATGAGGATCGAACTTCACTTGTTGGTCCATTGATCATTTAAAAAACTAGATGACCAGGCAAACGTTGTTCTGCTTTTGTCTCTAAAGTGTAGGTAATCGCTCACATATTTCCATCAGATGGGCCTGACTAACTTTAGTAAATGTTCATTATATTGGATACATTTTGCTATGGCGGCGTTTCAATAATTCTAATAGTTTATCTTATTTAGTTAGTTAAGGCCTTAGGTAGATTTGAACGTTGGTCTCTCGAATGGTAGATCCTGAGTTCAAACCCCACGGCACGCACCTTTAATTCAAAAAGTTATGTGCGTATTAGATACTAACTACTACTAATTATCACTTGCTACGGTGAAGGAAAACATCGTGAGGAAACCTGCATACCTGAGAGTTCTCCATAAAGTTCTCAAAGGTGTGTGAAGTCTGCCAATCCGCAGTAGGCCAGCGTGGTGGACCTGTACACTGTGAGAGGAGACCCAAGCCCAGTAGTGGGACAGTTATGGGTTGCAATGATGAATGATGATGTTAGCGGATGTAGGAATCTAATCACATATGTACGAGTATATGCAAAAGAAAATTACATAAACAGTAATTTTTTCCTTGTTTAAGTGTATTACCTTCTTATCGTACGTGACGTGATTTAATAGTGGTTGTGTAACTTTATGGCTTTGCAGAATGTACTGATGTAACTTGGATTCGAAATTCGAATCGACATACTGGAATATCGTATTGGGTACTGGGTTAAAAAAAAACGGGGAAATGCGAGTCGGACTCGCGCAAGAAGTTTTCCGTATTATCTATAAAAGAAAATTACGTTTGTTGTATGTTATTAATAATGAGAAAAAATACGAAAAAAATCACGTTTATTGTATGGGGAACCCCCTTAATATTTTCATTTTTTTAGTATTTTTTGCTACAGTGGCAACGGAAATACATAATTTGTGATCAGCTTTCTAGCTATCACCGTTTATGAGATACAGCCTGCTGACAGACAGACAGCGGAGGCTTAGTAATAGGGTTCCGTTTTTACCTTTGAGGTACGGAACCCTAAAAACGACTTGTGTCACATAAATATAATCTCTAAGCAGTGTAAATAGTGATCTAGCTAGAATTCTGAATTTTTCAGTTCATATATTTCCTATGCCGCTTTAAAAAAAATAATAAAATACGTGTTTTTTTTTCGTATTTCATGCTCAATATCAGTAACATACAACAAACGTGATTTTCTTTTATAGATGATAGTACGGAACCTTTCGAGTCCGACTCGCACTTGGCCGTTTTTAGTCTATAACGTCAAGATAGATGAAATACTGCAATAGTTTAAATGTGGATAGCCTTGTAAACAAATGACGAGACGAATTGAGGCCGCAATATAATGAGACGAGGATACTCCACAAAAAACATAATTGTTTTAGATGACATTGTGCTTTTTATCTTTTCAATTAATCTAGTAGCTATAAGTGTCGTTTGACACGAAAATGGGGAATATTTTGGCGAATTTAGTAACAGATTATATGCATGGCTTCATAATTATTATCCTGAGAGAGCATTCAAGTAATAGGTACGTAACGCTATTTCTAAATATTTTTGAAAATATATTCTTGGAAATAAATCTCGCCGCATATCACGTAAGTACTTTTAACAGCAAGATACATGGCAAAAATATTTAATGGAAAAAAAGTAAAAACAATGTTTTCCCTTGGACATAAAACTAAAAATGTGCAATAGAAAACCCATACTATTCGGTTCTCATAGTAAATTCGGAACAACATTTCTCGTATAAACTTACGCTACGTCTGCCAAGTAGACAAATACAAGCATGATAACATTGTCTCGGAAATTCGTGACTAGAAATCAGTAGATTAAAGTTGAATTTTGAATGGGCAGCTTTCAAGTTACCAGTCTATGTGTATGACGTAGTGCAGGACAAAAAATGCGTGCAAATTGAAAAGCAGGAAGGAAAAAGACATTGTTTCCATCGGGTATTTCCAAAAGGTAAATACCACACCTTGCTTTATTTAGGACTAGTTTAATATTTACGGCGAATTAATGTTTAATTTTTTGGGTACCGACCTTTAAGGTAAAACCTGTACCTTATTACTAAGCCCCCGCCGTCTGTCTGTCAGTAGGCTGCATCTCATAAACCGTGATAGCTAAAAAGCTGAAATTTTCACAAATTATTTATTTCTGTTGTCGCTATAACAACAAATACTACAAATAAAAATATTAAGGGTGGGAGGGGTCCTTATATAATAAATGAGTTTTTTTTCGTATTTTATTCGTACCATCACGATAAACGTGATTTTATATATGATGGTACGGAACACTTCGTACGCGTGTACGACTCGCACTTGGCTGGTTTTTATTGGTTTTTTTTAACGACTACGCCAGAAGAAGGGATAGAAAAGTGGAAAAGTTGTTTTTATTTTTTACTACCTGTACTCGCGACGACTTTCGTGCGTGCGATACTAGACAATAAATGGACATTGCAACATTACTTTATATTATAATAATAAAATAAATTTAGCTTCAGTTACTCCTCATTACATTGGCTATCTGCCAGTGAAAGTCTTATCAAAATCGGTCCAGCCATTTCAGAGAAAATCTGAAGTAAACAGACCAAAATTGTAAAAAAATTATTACAAATATATGTATTTACTAAAATGCGATGATGACTTTAATATTACACACAGACACTGAAAGTTTGTTTATTTATACATATAGGCCTCAGGCAGGCCATCAAGCAGACTTGTTGTAGGTACTTATAAATTTTATTTGCCTAAGCTCTGTACTCTATAATCTGTATTTTTAAATTCATTTTCTAAGTAGCTTTTGCGAATATCTAAGCATATTATGTAATATAGAAGAGATGAAATCACTTAAACATTACAGAAAAAGTGTTAATAACATGAAAATAAATGTGATTTCCATTACATGATGTATGTAAAACTGTGTACTAAATAGGAAAAGTTAGAAAAATGGACTGTACCAGAAATATGTGTGGCTATGGACCATAGATACATTACAAGTTATGTATTATAAGCATAAATACATGGAATTGTCAGAACCACAGAAGAATGCAAATTTTGTTTGTACTGTTTTGATTACATCACAGTTGTTGTAGTTATAGGGCCACACAGGGCCTATAAACAGGGGCCTCTAACCTCATGGGGACCCTAATTTTCTGACAAGATATATTTTTAAACCTATTGGAAGTTATATAATTGGGTTACAATGAATAGTTTTGGGAAACAACCAATCCAGACAGTTATGAGGTATCTACAGGGAACAATTTGTACGGTAATCATTACTTTCAAATATACCTAAATGAGGGCCTCAACAAGGGGACCAAGTATCCTAACATGCCTTAAAATGGCTCAGAGCAGAGCAATTACACTGGACACAAAACTAGCAGTGATTTTGAATTTGAGCACTTCTCACAAATGCTAAAGAATAATTACTGAGAAGCAATCTCAGATTAGTTGAAGCTTAGACCAGAGGTAACTTCCCAAAATGAAAATCATACCTAATACCTAACATTCAGGTCACATACTCAGTAAAACCATAGCCATTACATTGTAAGCCTCATGTTACTATATCACTAATAACATATTGTGTTAAATTAACAATATTCCCAAGACATTGTTTTTATTCGACTTACAGTAAATTATCGCGCGAAACAATCGGCGTATATTAACAAACAATTCTAACAGAAGCATGTTTTAATAACATTCGCTTCTGGGAAGCGCCGACAGCGCCAACCGTGGCTTAAAAAAAACACTCATGTTATATTACGCAAATCAATCATACTGTATATAAAACAAAACTTGGTTTCTTAAGTTTATAAAACAATAATTTTACTCATTTCTTATCGTTCCTGGCGCATTTACATAAGTTTCGTCAGGTATCGATTAACATGTCTCTTATGTTTCAAAAAGGCTTTTTATTGATTATTAAGATCGAAGGAGTTGAAAAATAATGTTTCCTTCTCATTTTTAAGTATTTCGGTTATGTGGTAATATAGAAATGACTATTACTTACCTATTTCGTTGTAGAATGCCGCTGCATGGTAAAGGCTATCACATTTTTCCAATATTGCACAAGGTTATATAAATTACTACACTACAGCTTTGATATAATGAGTGCTTAAATGTTCTATTATATTCTACAGTTCATAAATTTACTTATTGCACAGTTTAATTAAAGATAATTACTTTATTTCGATCACATTCACAACTATTCTCTGATCATGTTCATTTGAACTTTACAAAAAAATATGTCAATCAAATGTCAAATTTATCAATCAAAGTATGACAGTTCAAAGTTGCGTTCAGTAACTTTTACATCAGTTATTAATAAAATTATTTTTTGTTGTTATATAAAATGTTGAACCTTAAGGTTTATTTATTTATTTTACATCACTACTGTCACAAAATAGAGTAAATCTCTCTATAACATTATTGTGCTATAAATTCACGTAGAATGCTCCTATAGTAGTACCATGATATTGTTGCCGATGTCAAATTTGAAGTTGTCAATTTTGTTGGCGACGTTCAAAATGGCTATCTTTCACCGTGTCTATTTCGATTTATTATTTCGTGTAAAGCTTAAACAAGGTGCCTGATGATTTCCAAAATTATGTGCTAAAGTTTAAAGGCTCATGAAACACAAATCAAAATAATGGCCTATGATTCGATTTTAGAAAATAACGAGACGAATGAAGCTGTCATAGGTCAATATTACTAAAGTTACCATATCATCAACTCCTCATTACCCCAATCTGTTCTGGCCCCAGTTCTGGCAATTATTTCACAAAGTTTATTTTATTATATTCATAATGATATAGAGAGATATAATTGATAATATGATGAGGGATTCTTACAGTTGCCTCTCAGTATTATGTACAGTAATTTAAATTTTATAAGAAATAATATAGGTGAATACAAACAAAATTGTGATATTTGATCGATAGACTAGAAGAATGTATGATCTAGTAGTCTTCGCACCGTCTAGCAAACCGCAACGATTTTTGATCTATTCCATGTGACCATAAATAAATAAGATTTTAAATTTATTTCGTACGTGGGTTTAGCAATCAATTAATCCTCGTTTTTTCCCACAAATTCGGGAAATGCTTTTTTGCTGTAAATCCTGTAAAGTTAAAGTTGACAGTGTCAAATTAGTACCCGGTGTCCCCGTCGGAAACGATAATTATACTGGTTTGACTATAGAATACTCTCGTGCTGAAAGCGTTTAATAATCAACGCAGCCGATTGTCTATGATTATTTGTTACGTGGTATGTCAATGTCACGATTGAGTGCCGGGTTGTGGTGCCGGGACTGACATTAGCAGGGCTGCCAGTTGCCGGATAATTACTCCATTTTCGGGGAATGGGAAGTCAGTGCGAGATAATTGAAAACGGTTAATTTTGGGAAATGAGCGATTTAATTTTTTTAGTAGATTTTGTAGAGACCCATGTAAAGTCAAAAAAAAAAAACTTTAGGGAATCACAGTCAAATGCATCAGGGAAAAGAAGACATAATACGAAAATAAAAAAAAGGTGAACCTTTTGGTCAAACGTGCCCAAAAAAAGACAGTTGTGATGACATAAGACGTAAAAAAAGCGGTCAACTTTGGGAAATCTGTCAATGTAATGTATTGGGGAAAATCGGGAAATGGGTACTGGCTTGATGGGGAATCGACGATTTTGGATTGGTAACCCTATTTATAAGAGTAACATTGTTAATGTGAAATTGTGATTATTATATTTTTATAGTTCAAATTCTGTGTATTAACAAATTCAGTTTTACAGAAGTCGGTTTGGTATTATTAATATTCTCTTCAAAGTTTAGTTTTAGCCGATATCAGCGATGGCAGCATCAGGGTGAGAAAATAACGTGTTTAAACATAGTAATATTAAAAGTCAAACAAAAAATTATCAATTATTAACAAATATAATTAAATAATACATACTTTGCTATGAAATTTGCTTAATTAGATATTTAATGTAACTAAAATATGAAGGTCCCCGGGCGGGGTTTTCAAAAAGTGTTAGGATAAAACCCGCCGACCGGGAACGGTTATTTTTAAGCAGCGACTTTGAAAAGTTTGTTTTTCAAATAATAAATTGTTACAAACTGCCCATTATGACTAATTGGAGTAATACAACATTTCCGTACTAGGGTGGGATAAAAGCTTATTAAAATACGCTATATTTACATACAGATAATATTATGAAATATAAACGGGTATTCATGATCTCATGTCATCTCTTCTCATGATCACTGAATAATGGTGTTGTGAGTACCCATATACATTCATTAAGTTTTAACACAATGATAAAAGTTGATAATCTTATTTCTATCTTTAGAGAATCCAGTCCTACTGATGCAGCATCACTACATCAACAGCGTGTACGTATGGGCCGACTGAATAAAGAAATGAAAGGTTTTAAAGATAAGCCACCAATGGGAATAACTTGCAAGCCGAAAGAAAACAGCTATGATGTCTTGGTGGCCCAAATAAGAGGCCCAGAAGGCTCCCCATATGAAAGGGGTACCTTTAATCTGGAGATCAAAATCCCGGTCGGGTATCCGATAGAACCACCTCTTATAAAGTTTGTAACTCCTGTGTATCATCCAAATATAGATCAAGGTTGGTATTAATAATCTTTTCACACTTTTATGTATATACATTTACTAAATATTATATACTAGCAATTGTCTGTGGCTCCCCATGAGTAATTTTCCCGTTTTCGCAACATTTTTTATTGCTGCTCCTGTGTTATTCATCTGTGTGATGTTATATAGTCTATAGCCTTCCTCGATAAATGGACTATCTTACACTATAAGAATCTTTCAAATCGGTCCAGTAGTACCTGAGATCAGCGCATTCAAACAAACTCTTCGGCTTTTAGTAATTCAGGTTAAATTAAAGTTACTCATTAGTCTTGTAGACAAGATTGTAATTATAATAGTTCATATTGTTAATTACCTACTTGCACTTTAATTATTTGTCATTCATAACGACAATGATATTTATGATCGGTATTGTTTATCAAAACAAGGGATTGTCATAGGGTTAAATATTAATAAATAAATGATTCTATTATTTTGTAATTGAAATTATTAATTGATTTAACTTTAAGTTATGAAATATATTTAATTTGAATCATTTGAATTTAGATTAGCAAAATACTAATTTTATCTCTTAAATAATTTCAGGTGGTGTTATTTGTATGGATCTACTGAAAGTTAAGGAAAATGGATGGTTGGCTACAGTTAGCTTGGAAACACTGCTTGTTGCCATCCAATATTTGCTATCTCACCCAAACCCGGATGATCCACTTGTAGATGATATAGCCAGAGAATTTTTATATGACCATGACAGCTTTGTGGCAAAAGCTCGAGAACATACTGAAAGAAATGCCATGAATAATTGAAGCTTGTGAAAACTTAAAGTTGTAAAAAGACTTTGTAAGATGTGAACTTCAGTTTTGATTTAAAAAATCATTTTTAGACGTGTAGATTTAATGTCTTCAACTATTATTAGTGCCTTAAACATAATTACTTCAATTTGATTTAATACTCTTTATTTTAAGACAGATAATATTAACATAGCTTGTGTTTATATATATGACTATTTGTATAATAAATATGTTTTTATGTAAAACCTTTCTCTAATCTGGAGGTATGACAGTGTCCCTTCAAGTCCAGCAAAAAAAAGCGGCAAGGCCATTATTTTCTCAAAGCTTTTCAGGCTATTTTCAATGCCCTATAACTTTGTTTAGGATAAAAATAGAAGCCTGAATTTTTGACAACCAAGCAGGCATTATATAAACACGGTATATTTCAAATTTGTACTTAATAAATTTTATTCTAATAATAATTTCAATTGGTGCCAGTACTTTAAGAATTATAACGACTCAAAGTTTCTTAATTTTGTCACTCACTCACTGATGAATCATTAAAAGTTTAATGCATTTCTAGCAGATACAGAAGCTTCAAATTTGAATACAATTTGTTAAGTACAAAAATGCTTTAAATAGGCTAAATGTTCAACAAAGGGTTTTTCTTAGGTGTAATCGAATTAATTCATTAATTACTGGCTTAAGCCAATTGTGTTTTAGTTTCAAGCCACTAGAATTATTGACAATTTCGGCTAAATAGTTTTGTTGTTATTATTAATACACAATTGCACTTACATTTTTATTTTACAATATAAACATGTTTATATAATAGTTAATTAGGAGTCTTAAAGGACAATTATTATAGAT
>LGAG01000647.1:58940-74596 GCA_001278395.1 Lerema accius | reverse complement strand
TTTATATCACGACGAAAAAAACGAGGTATATATAATAGTTAATTAGGAGTCTTATGGGACAATTGTTATAGATCATCTCTTGCTACTACACTTGTACCAAATTATAATTATTATAGTCTCCTGTCACAATTTTTTTATATCTTAGCTTTATAATTACAGCCTACCCTTGCTATGCTTTGAAAAAGCTATTTACAATATATTTGGTGATTATAATGTGTACAACAGTTACTTGTACTTTGTTACTGAAAACCATACCAAAAACATGTGTTAGAAAGTTGATTTGTAAAAAAAATAGGAATAAAGTTGTTTTAAACAATTAATAAATATTAATATGGTGTAAGCCCTAGAATCTAGGCCAGCTAGTCTTATCTAGAATCTAAGATTACCACTTAATAATAAATGATAGTCTGCTAGAGTGAGATAATTTGTTATTCATATCCTGTTAGACATTTTAAAGAACAAAATGTACTTTTTTTACTTTCAAATAAAATATCAGTTACATTTAATTGTTTTATTGGTTTCAACTCTTACGATACGAAAATAGGTTATTATTTAACCTAGAACATGAAAAACTATAGTAATAGATGAATGGCATTTATCAGATTGTAGGAGGCAATGTTTTAAGACTGCATGTCTATTTCTTGGCATGTTCTATTACCCAAATCTCTTGACTGATTATTAGTTTTTATTGGTTTAGTTTTACTGTAGGAGTGACAAGGTGCGTTCAAGTATTACGCAATTTTTAATTATGTGACACACAAATGACCAATTTTGTTTTAAAATGTTGCCATTGAGTGTAATATATTGAGAATAATATTTCCTGTTTTTTTAGTAGTAGAAACAATGTTACTTAACGCGTTGTTCGACCCACCATCTATGTAACACAACATTTTACAAGACCTCCCTACGTCAAATTGCGTTACGTAATACTTGAACAATCCGTAACTTACATAATTTTCCCCACATTAAGGTGAGCAGCACAAATTTAAACACAAACCTCGACTGGGAACAGAAATTATAACTCATTAAAACTCCTGCTAGGAATCAAACCTAGCTCTCTTTGGTATGTTAACCATTATGCCATAGGGGTCATCTAACATGTACTAAATTAATAATTTCATTCATTCATTTAATAAACCGGTTTCAACCAGTATCCGTACTACTGTCATCTCCCGAGCTAGCACTTTCAGTTTCCGACGAGCTACTATTCTTTTTTATCTTCTTAACTTCTGATTTACTGACAGGTGGTCCAGTTCCTTCTTTTTCATTCTTTGACTTCTTCCCGTCACTAGTTGTTGGTTTCAAGGTTTCTGTTGACACGGTGGTCACCATTTTGGACTCTGTTTTTGGTTCTGCAGGCCTGAATTCTTCTTCTTCGTCCTCGTCAATCGGTTTTTTGTTAGCACTTGCCATTGCTACTGCCTCCTTGTATGCTTCAGGATATTGTGAGCTGAAATAGAGATTCCATTGTAAGATGTAAGAATTTAGATTGTGGATGAAGACAGCAAATAGCCAATATATACTAGAATAGTAGCGCATAAAGTTCTTACAACTGCTTGGGTCATCAACTTATATGCTAAAACACGTAGGTCACCATTTTTGTATCCTTTTTTAATTCGTCCTTTACTCCTTCTTTTATAACGAATTTTTTTCGTAATTCATACCCGCTGTTTGCAGTGAGTCCACTCTGGCTTTCAGTAAATCATCCAATAAGTGTTCAGTAACATAAGGTAGAATTGCATAAGGTCATTCACATCTATCACCTGCTTTAGTAAGCAATTTAAGCGACAAAAGTAGTATAAAATAATATTACACTCAATTCTAACTTCAACAATTATAATACAATACCTTAATTTAGTTTTAATTGCCCTAATTTTCTTGAAGATGAACTCCAGGTCTTTCCGCATGTCTAGTAAGAGCTGTGTGTGCTTCTTGAACTCTGCCGAGGCGGCTCGGAGCCGGCTGGCAGACAGCTGGTTGCAGTTTGTTAACATCTCAGTCGTCTTCTCGAAACGCTGTAACCTGGAATTATTGGGATCAGTTTGTTTAAGAGGTCCCCAACCTTTTTCTCATAGACTATATCTGAAATTTTACTGGTACCGGTGGACCAGAGATAATAAAAGAAACCAAATCTGCGTTTAACTAAGGGTTTCTAAGCTAGAACCAGAACGGATCGCATCGTAAATACGGATGACAGCCATGTCGAATTTATAAGTTTCCAATCACTACAGTAATGTTTGTTGTTACACATTTTACGTAAAAAATATACTCACATATTCTTTTGCGCTCGAATAATGACTTCTACATCAGTTTGGTCCACCATCCCAGCCAATCCTTGAACGAATACTTCTGGGGCAGAATAGTTTTGGAAACATTCGATAGAAAAGTCGCTTTCTGGTGTGTCGTTTGCCATTTTTTTACTTACAATAGATAAGATTCAGAATAATTAATACTTAAATAACTACACATCGAAATAAACAAAATAATAATACATTTATTTCTGGAGTTTATCTAATTTGTTCCTATTTTCATTTCGAAATTTTAAAGAGAAATAGAGAATAGAAGAATGTTGTGTGCTGCTTGCTGCAACCAGTAATGTCACTGTCAGTTTCAAAATGTCAATAGTAAGAAAATAATGACAACTGACAGCATAAGTTTTTTTTTTATTAAGGTTTATGGCTTGGATGCGAGTCCTTTAAGCCAAGGCTTAATACAATTAAAATCTTGAATCATTAAATCTTTTCAACGGTATTCTTGATAAACTTGAAGATGGGCAAGAAATACTTGGGATTTCTTAGATATTCTTCTAAGCGGCGGGGGAGACAGCATAAGTGGCATTGTCAATCCATAGATGATGTCATTGTGTCAAGAGAGTAAGTGAGCAGAGTAATGTAAATAAAATATTAAAGCAGTCCGACAGAGTACCTTTATAGTAGTCCTATGTTCTAGATCTAGACTATTTTTATAATAGTAGGTATGCAGTTCCGTTCCTTGGTCCCACGCGTGACGTGAAGTGAATTAGTTGGTTCATAGTTCATTCATTTTAACTACGTTATCACGTAGTTGCGGCTCATGCGGCTGCTAATGTCGTTGTAGTTCATAATTGTCGTTGAAACAAAGAACCAGGTTATCGTTTTTCGGTACAGAGCCTCCAGCCCAGGGGTTCCCAACCTTTCCCTGGCCAGGGACCACTGTAATATCAATCTTGTTAGTAGGGACCACCACTATGTAGATTATAAAAAATTGGCTACTTTAATTTGATTTCTGAGCTTACGGCTCAACGGCCGTTACATTAAAAATTATGCGCGGACCATTTTTTGCCTTCTGCGGACCACTGGTTGGGAACCACTGTTCTAGCCAAATGCCTTTTCCTTCGAACGCTCACGCCAAACGCAATCTAACTAAAAACGCTATCTAAAAATTTATGGGAATGACACTAGGCGCGAAAAAAAAATGGCGTCGTTTATGTAATTCCCATACATTTTTATATAGCGTTTGACGTGAGCGTTCGACGGAAAGACATTTATCTCGAGGCTCAGATATGAAATAAAAACTCAAATTGCTTGCAAAAATTTATTTTCAAACATGTACTTCTAATTTTTGTGCAAGTTGCATCATTGGTTGAATTGAGGCCGTTGTAAGTCACCATTCAATACCAACTTTAGCTGAATTGTCCCAGTCCTTGAACTTGCAGACTGAAAGGAAGTCCATACTGCGGCTGATTTATTTCATTATTCCTTCGCCAGGAATGATTTATATACCTTGGAGCTTGTCGCTGTCTTTGTTTTTGAAATGATGATATTGGTAACAGTCTTTTATTAGATCTCATTGACCTGTGTCTATTATAGGAAGGAATTGCCTTAGCAATTTTTTGAGGAACATATATCGTTTGAGCATCTTTCGAATGAGGCACTACTTTAAAATTACTTAAAGAGCCAAATATAAGCTGCACGATCTTCGCTTTTAGCTCAGCATCCGTTGATGGCCTTTTTGCTTGTTGATTCTTTAAATTGTCGAGTTCTCTTTTCTGATACGGCAACAGTTTTATTGAGCGTAGATCGTATGTCAAGCCCTTGACATATTTTAACAGATTATTCGATACGTCTTCTTTGGTTTTCTCGTAGTATTCTACAAAATTTTCCAGATTTAATTTACCAGCACGCTCCCCATTTTCCTCTTTAGTGTCGTAAGATTGTAGTAGCTGTAATAAATCTCTGATACCTGATTCTCTCAGATCAACTATTTTTATATCGTTACCCCTGTTTTGCAATTCATTTGATTCGGGTACTTCAAGTACTATAATATCGAAATCGTCATTTTTGTAGTTCCTAGTTATTATTCCTGAATTTTGATCTACATAACCGTTATTATCTTGGTCGTGTCTTGGTTTTCGTACCCAAAACTGCTGTCGTCTGTCATTCTGCACTTGTCTTCTATCATCTTGCTCCAGTCTGTGTCTTCTATCTCGTCTGTCTCTTCTGTCGTCTCTACCTTGCCATCTGTCATCTTGTCGCTGTCTCCTATCATATTGTCTCTGTCTTCTGTCATTACTATCTTGTCTTCTGTCATCTTGTTGTTGCCTTCTATCATCTCGTCTGTCTCTTCTGTCGTCTCTATCTTGCCATCTGTCATCTTGTCGTTGCCTTCTGTCATGTTGCCTCTGTCTTCTGTCATTACTATCTTGTCTTCTGTCATCTTGTTGTTGCCTTCTATCATCTCGTCTGTCTCTTCTGTCGTCTGTACCTTGCCATCTGTCATCTTGTCTTTGCCTCCTATCATATTGTTTCTGTCTTCTGTCATTACTATCTTGTCTTCTGTCATATTGTCGCTGTCTCCTATCATATTGTCTCTGTCTTCTGTCATCAAGCTCTAAACTCCTGTCATTACGTCTTTGTCTTCTATCGCCTTCTATCTCCCATCTGTCTCCACGTTCTTGTCTCTGTCTTCTGTCACCCTTTCTCAGTCTTCTATCCTCATGCTCTGGTCTTCTGTCATAGCTATCTTGCGTTCTGTCATCTTGTCGTTGTCTCCTATCATCTTGTCTCTGATTTCTGTCTTCGCGTTCTTGTCTTAAATCATCCTGTCTCTGTCTTCTATCCTCATTATCTTGTCTTCTGTCACCTTGTCGTAGTCTCCTATCATCTTCTCTCTGTCTTCTGTCATCATACTCTGGTCTCCTATCTTTCTGTACCTGTCTTCTGTCTTCGTGTTCTTGTCTTCTATCGTCTTGTCTTCTGTCGTCACTATCTTGTCTTGTGTCATCACGTCGTTTTCTTCTATCATCTTGTCGTTGCCTTCTATCATCTAGCCACTGTCTTCTGTCGTTACTCTCTTGTCGTCTGTCATCTTGTCGCTGTCTCCTATCATCTTGTCTCTGTCTTTTGTCACCTTTTCTAAGTCTTCTATCCTCATAATCTGGTCTCCCGTCCGCTTGTGTCAGTCTTCTGTCCTCTCTATCTTGCCATCTGTCTTCTTGTCGTTGTCTCCTATCATCTTGTTTCTGTCTTCTGTCTTGTTCTTGGCTTCTATCGTATTGTCTCTGACTTCTATCCCTATTCTTATACTGATGTCCTTGATAAAGGTATTGTGGCGGTCCCCTATCTTCATTGTTCTGATTATTTCTGTTATGTTGTTTATTTAAATCTTTATTGAGCTCTTGTAATAGATGCTCCATTTCAGCCACAGTTCTGTCATCCGTTCGGTATGAATTGCCGCATCTTCCACGAGTGCAGCGACATTTGCCAATTTTGCACATTCTGTCAGTTTCAGAGATCAACGTTTGCTGCAAATCGTCTTCTAACTGTCTCTCAATTCTTACATTATCGGGCTGGTGATAGTATTCTATAGATTGTGTGCCGTCAAAGTTTCTTTCCTTGTCCCGGCTCCTCTCTATGTGTCCAATTTCTTGGTGATGTGGAATATACTGGAAGCTTTTCCCTCGATGTTTTGGGGCTGTTTGAGAGGCTAATTGTTTCAAAATGTGTTCTACTTCGTGAAGAGCCCTATGATTCTGTTCAGCAATGGCAGAGTGGCTAAAACATGCGAGGAAACCAACAAAAAAAGATATAGTTGACGTCATCTTCAAGTCACTTCACCAGCCCGCCGTCAGCGAGCTGTGATGTGGAAAAGTTCAGTAATTGGTTTCCGAAGTTAATTTTTCTGTAATCAAACGAAAGTTAAACGACTCGTGTAATTGCAAATTCGGTAAAGAGTTGATGGATCTTGCATGCGTAACTAAGTAATTAAAATTTAGTAACCATGCGAAACCACACATAGACCCACAACACCAATGATTCCCAAAGAGGTCTAGGTGGACCCTAGGGGTCCAGGGGAGGCTCGAATGAGGTCTACGTTGGGGTAACAAAATAATGGGGGTCCACAAAGACGACGAACGAACTTCGATAGTGTAGAAGTAAACCTCCTATGAATGTTTTAGGAAGCTCAGCGACTGTTTCTATTAGGATATTCCCACTAATAGAAACGTCGGAAATTGTCGGTGGACAAGGTACCAATGGTACCAGCAAAATTTTGAAAGTGGTCTTTGGAAAAAAAGTTATGAGCCCTCATCTTTACTCCCTGGATCTGGTCCTGGACCCCATCAATAATGAACGAGGCTATATAGTCAGATGTCTTCTGTTGGAGAATATTAGACTCTGCACCACTTAATCGTATTCTATAGTAGCTTGTGCTAGCACAGGATAGGGTACTATGCCCAGATTAGCTATTTACGACTCTTCTTGTAAACTCTACCATTATATTGTTTTATTTGGATGGGAAGTTTTAGGGGGTTTTAGGAAATATAAGACACTGTTTCAGTGAAGACTAGACTGTCAATTCTGGTTGATAAAGATTTTTTTGGACCATAACAGAAAAATGTTACTGAACTAGTGTACTAAGAGCGAACCGACATTCTTCTATACCCTATTTTATCTATTACAGTTTCATTGATCCCTTAGTTTAGCACATCAGGTAATCCCGACTTTTAGTTCGCATGTACATATTTCTGGTATAATGCTCATCATATTAGATATTTTTTGTTATAACAGTGTTTCAATAACTCTAAAACTTTCGCTGGTCCACAGGGGTTGACAGTTTTCCTTTAAAAGCTTAATAAATATCCACTTTAGACATAGACTTTAGATATAGTTTGACATAGTCAAGTGTGTATCTACTAAACTTTTTATAATTTCCATTCCTGTGTTCACAACTTGTATTGTAGTTTATGTTTCTAATTAAGTAATCCTATTTAGGTAAAGAAGATAAAGAAAAAACATGTTTATTTACATATTTATTGTATCTAAGTATCTCACTGATTGGCTTGATTTTCCAATGGTTGCAAATAGCCTTCAACTTGCATATCAATTGGAAAAGCATAGTTGAAATTATCTGGAACTGAGTCTACTCTTCTGTATTTGAATTCAATTTTCGGTATATCCCTATTTCCGTTCAATCCTTCAAATATATCGCTCTTAAACTTTTCTAAATTTTCATCAACATTCGCGCCAGGCGCTTCACCAAAGCGTCTCGAATTCATTCTTAGTAGGATGATGTTGGCTAGCTTGTTTAATTGTTCCTGTGTTTCTTTTCTAATCATCTGAACGAACTTGTTTCTTTTAGCTGGGTTGCCAATGAGCCATTTCTCGTCATTAGAATCTCTTGATCGAAATTTGAGTGTTTTGGGACGATGCCTTCGTCTATAATCTATGGATCCGTCAGATCTGAAGTACTGATTTTGGTAGGAGACGAGGTCTGACACGTCAAATCTGTCGTTGTGGTCCCCAAAGGTCACATCAGGCCTTATGTCGTGGAACTCACACAATACAGTAGTTGATAGGACGAGTAAGCTTTCTAACACCTACAATAGGATGTACAAAATTCTGTAACTCAAATATTAGTGACACTGGGTTTGCTAACCAAGTAACCCTTTTGCTACAGCGATTATAAGTTAGGACAGCCGCTAATTTTAGGGATGAAAATTATAAATGGCCTAATTATAATGCCTTGTAGGTTTTTTTATACACACATACACACACACTTAGTTTCACACTAAGATTCCCTGTGTCGTGGGTGACATGGACAAAATAAATAGAAAAAAAACACATTCAAATCGAGAATATAAATTTAAATCCATCATTAAAATGTTATTGGGATTTAAAAACAGTACCCATTGAATAGCGTCTTTAATTATTAATTAAAAAGTTATACTTAATAATATAATTATATACATACCAGTAAGTAGACATGCATGATTATAAGTTAAACAATAATATAAAAAGAATAATAAAAATTCATTCATTAAAAAGTAACAGTTGATATTGTAATAAACAACATCCACATCGCAGCAAAGATAATAGATTCAGCGTTTTCTAATCAATTTTAACGTTATCAATTTGAAATTAGCTTCAGTATGAGAATTTCAAGATTCGAAGTTGATTAAATCAGTGTAGATATTCAGTGTGTGATCAAAATTAGTCAATAACTCATATTGTCAAACAATAGGCTATTTAGGTTTGTGCAATATCCCTGGCTGACTAATGTCAAAGATAACAGAGTACTAAACGCATGGTAGTGTTAGTAATGTTTTATTTTTAAATTCACACCAAAAATATATAGTCTCATTCTTCAGAAAATAAGTGTAAAGTAATTTTTTTTTTACGATCTGACGTATGTCACTAAGCATAGTCTGCTGAGAAATGTATTGGGAAACGTCATCATTTGTCATTTACGTTATGTTTTTTTCGACTACACGATTTTGTTATGAAGACTAATATTTTATGGTCTTAGTTTCGAAGTTAAATGTCGTAGCCTCAACCCATTGTTGTCCTACTAGTATGGTTACTTAGAATGGGTCTCTCCTCATTACTGAGGAGGCGTAGAGCTTACTCTACCATGTTGCTCCAATGCGGATTGGCGAAGGGACACAATATCATAAAAAAAATACCCCACCTCTAAGTAAAATCTTATGCTACTCTTTGAATTCGTACTTGTCTGCTTCGTACTAAAGAAGGGATCCAAAAAACCTTTCACTATTATTTATATACATTTATCGGATAAATATTATTATTTCTAAAGTTTCGAAACCATAGGCAGGTAAATGTATCTTAATTCCGAACTTAGTTTGGTTAAATTCTTCATCTTAAATTGTTTTGCTACAATTTCAGAACTGTTTGGCGGGAAAAAAATGCAAATGGCGGCATGACGTCACGTCCGCGCGGCATCTGTTGGCGCGGCGTGTGCTCGCTGATGTTGTTTTAATTACGACCAACACATTACATTCGGCCAGTTTTACGTAAATCTGGTTTATCCATTGTAACAGGCAGCTTATTTTGTTTGACAGAGTTTGTTTGTTTGAAATTTGTTTCCTATAATAATACAGTGTATGTAATTTTTAAATATGAGTTTCAGAGAAAAAAAGGTAAAAAAGAAAATTTTGTGAAGTGCAGATACATTTATTTAGGGGTTGTCATGATTTTTTAAATCCCCCACCGATTTGCACCCTCATACCCCTGGTTACATTTAAAATTCCAAAAACTAAGATTGATTGAGTATCTACTCGTACGTAAATTACAATCTTTAGTTAGACTACATGTCAAAATTTAGATTTAGACTCGATCTATAATTTTGGGACATGTAAATAACAACGCAAACTTTCGGTTAGGGGGCCTTTTATCTGAAGTATGTGTATGAAATGTCTGTGTATAAAATGCGTGGTAATGTGTAGTACCTATTGTTAAATTTTCTTCATCAATTATATTTAAACACATAAAATTTAGCTTCCTACTTTTCTTGAGGTAAACTTTAACGATGCCAAATCTAAAACGTTATACCTGCATTCCTTTCAAAAAGATACCAAAACATCAACCCTTCAGCTACAGATATATTTATTCCAAAATACGTACAGAGTTGCTAGTAGGTATTATTGGTCTAGAATGCAATGTAATTAGTCTGGTCATAAACACAGGCCATAAACTGGCATCGCCCTGACCATTTCCGGTGGAGCCAGACACACAGCTCCACAGATTATAAAACTATTATTATGTTAACACTGTGATCGCTGGCATCTATTTCGGGGATTTGGAGATTTTGGGAAGATTATTCATTATTGAGTTTTTGCTCGACTACGATGAAACCCTTTTCAGAATGTCTTATAATTTGTAAAAAATATGATAGGTAAGTACTGTCTATGGAAACATTAGATATTCCCATAAAATTAATCACTGATTTTATTGTAATGATTATGTATGTTATTTATTTTACTTGTAACATATTTAATTGAATTGTAATCGTTAAAAATTACAATTAAATACTTATCACTTACTTTGGTAAAGGAAAACATCGTGAGGAAACCTACACAACTGAGAGTTCTCCATAAAGTTCTCAAAGGTGTGTGAAGTCTGCCAATCCGCACTAGGCCAGCGTGGTGGACTATGACCTGTACCTGAGAGGAGATCCGAGCCCAGCAGTGGGACTGTTATAGGACTTATAGGTTGTGATGATGAATAATGACGTCAATTACTTGCAGAACCCATGTCTATCAGTTTTCTAGTCGACAATTTAATGTATCCACGATCAATCATCCATTAAAATCATTATTTACTGCTACCTTATAAACTATTCATGCTCTAATAACAGTTTTCGTTCGCCTTTATCGATGGTAAGCAACTCCACCTACAATTACTATTAAATATGCAGTTCTTGTCGGTTTTCAGTTGCCAATAACTACTTTTAACTTTTTTATTCATTGATCATACTGTAATTTTTTCCTGCTGTTTTATTTAAAGGGTTGTTTTTCAGGCGTATGTCCATTATTGGCATGCCCTACAGCTTAAAAGGGTTGATGGATTTTAACGTGTGAGGTATCGTTGGATTTGTCTATATTATTACAGTGACATCCTACTATCCTACTAATATTATAAATGTGAAAGTTTGTGTGGATTTTTAGATGTTTGTAAGTCCTTCACGCTCTAACCGTTGAACGGATTAAGCTACAAGTAGGTACACAGATATTTCGCATTCAGGAATAGGACATAGGACATTTTATTACCTTGGGATAAATCAGATATTTTTTAAAACTTGTCTTCTTTGGGCGAAGCCGCGGATGACGTCTAGTAGTCTATAAAATATATTATTATATTGTTATCAATATCCTAAGACGAAGTAATTAAAAGTATAATTTCACCTCACCCTTTTGCCAATGACAATGCCCATAGAAATATCAACATTCCTCGTGTACCCCACGCCCAGCACTGGGCTAGGTAACGCCGAGCGAAGCAGCCAGCTCGTTACCAGCAGCATAAATATGAACTGCATTGCTGTATCGTTATAAACCACACACTTTTACACAGCGACACCAGGTGGCGCTAAAGCTGAGCTGATATTATGCGTACAGTCGCGCACGATATTGTTATACTCTTATAATCTGTTATAGCAGGGTTTTCCAAGCGTGGGAGGGGGAGAGGTGTCAAGGGAGGCATAAAGCGTTTGAATTTTAGTAAAACAAAACAAAATAAACAAACATTAACAAATCAAATAACTTTAATTTAGATAGATATAATGAGGAATCTATCCTCAAGGTTTCCCAACCCTTCTTTTGTTGAAGCTACCCGGACTATCCTTCTATCCTAATAAATGTGAAAGTTTGTAAAGATGTTTGGATATTTGGATGTTTGGATATTTCGATATTTGTAAGCCCTTCATGCTCTAACCGTTGAAGGGATTGAGCTGAAGCTTGGCACACAGATAGTTTACATCCAGGAATAGGATATAAGATACATTTTATCCTGATTAAAGGTTCTCTTGGGTTTAAACCCAATATTTCTTTTAACTTCTTTTCCGCAGGTGAAGCCACGGGCGTCGTCTAGTAGACCATAAAATTGCTTAAAATCTTCACATGCTCAAAAACGTTTACGAGACTGTTCATATTTGTTATAAAATTTACTATAAGTTATATTTATTTTTGTGTCTGAAATGACATCTGCACGCGTCTGTACCGACAATATTTGATGTCGATATCCACATTGCACTTAGATTTTATGTCACAGATTATATATATTAGTGGTTACAACTTATCAACAATGTACGAGATTAGTAGCTTTAATGATTTTTACTCGGCTACGATAAAAGGGTAATATATATAAAACTAGACGATGCCCGCGGCTCCGCCCGCGGAAAAGTCGATAAACAAAATATTGATTTTATCCCAAGGGAACCTATAATCGGGATAAAATGTATCCTATGTCCTATTCCTGGATGCAACCTATCTGTGTACCAAGTTTCAGCTTAATCCGTCCAGCGGTTAGACCGTGAAGGAGGGACAAACATCCAAACATCCAAATATCCAAACATCCAAACATCCAAACATCCAAACATCATTACAAACTTTCACATTTATAATATTAGTAGGATGGTAGTATATACTGTATATGTATGTATATCCGTTTTTTCCGTACGCTGTACCGCTCAAACGACTTTTGTTTCAAGTGGCACAAATACTAACAATTACTAACTGGACTAGTAATATTTACTAACAAAACTAACCTGCGCTCAAAAGTACAATTCCATAGTCCTTTCTTATCTAATGATTTAACAACTAAAATTTTTATTAACACCTATTACTAACAGGAGCTACTAACCAACTAACAGTCCTACATCCTACTCTATGTTTGTTACGATGTCCATGGACAGAAGATGGTGGCACTGACAGCTCGTTTGATATTCTTATTACAAAAAACACACAATATTTATCGCCGGAAAACCGTTAAAAGGGTCCTGGGTTCGATTTCCAGAGAAGCAAAAATTTTAATTACGAAACGCTTAGGGTCCGTATCGCTTCAGGCTACTACCGCCCAACGAATAGTTAAGGTATTTAACACACACGGCGTTTAAAATAATAACGCGCGGTTTATTTTTAACCAACTTCAAAAAAAAAGTATTACGGGTGTATTAATTACCTGAGAACTTTTTACGCGTGGACAATTCCAATAAATTGGTTCCATTTTAATTTTTATCAAAATCGGCTAAAAAAAATGAATTTAGTTTTCTTTTGAAGTCGTTTTTTTGTTAAAAAATGTTTTTTTAGTTTATTCGAGTTCGAGTATAGTCTCCCTTATACTATAGGTACACAACGACTTTTAAATGTGTTTTATTATGTTATGTGGTGTAAAGGTACTTTGGAATATTTGGTAATTATTAAGTCCTAACTTAAATGCACTTAAAAAAGAGTTAAAAATGGGATAAAGACAAAAAACAATATATTTCCATTATCCAAAGTGTATTATTTAAATACAATAATTTCGTCTTAAGAACTAATAGCTCACTTATCAAACGTTAAAATAGTAAGAATATAAATTACATGGTAAAATATAAAAAAATCTCTACAATAAAGTTACTTATTAATTTAACAACATTACCTGATCTTAAAGTAATTCCTCTTCGATAGCCAATACTGTATCATCGGCATTATGAAAGACAAATAGCTTATATTTACCTTATTCGCAGAAATATAGAATTAGGTACGAATTAGGAAACCGTCAATTCACGCTGAAACGGAAAACTCGCTCGTGTGTTTAACGCCCAAAAACAATTTATGTTGTTGAAGTAGTCGGGCGGGCGCTCCTCCCTCAGTGCTCGCGCGAACACTTTTCCGAACGTACGTTCCCGCGCTTTCCGCGACGACATTACACGCGCGTTCGAAAATCGAATACTTCCGAAATTATTCCCACACTTTTTTGTTTTGTTTTTCACAATTACTCTGGTTGCCAGTGTTTTTTTTTCTTTTCTGTGCTGTGATATTTCGGAGCTGCTATCTGTCACCTGTCAAAACGTTGAGGTGAGCGCTGAGATTTATTAGTGAGTAATAAATTAACGGGATTCGTTCCGCTTGTAACTTTTTATTTACAGGTACGTTTGTCAAAATAGCTGTAAATTTTCACGTTAAAATCTCGTATCAGTGTTACTGTTGAGCTGAAATGTTGTTTCATGCAGTAATTCTGACACAGGGTTAATAACTTCATTCTTTTATCATCTGTTGTAAAAACGAAGCCGGTTTATAATTTTAAATGATAGTTTAATGTCTTATAAGATTACAATGGTCAGGTAGGGATTAAATTAATTTTTAACACACGTAAAATATTATTGTTTCAATTAAATAAAAAAAAATAAGTTAACCAATTTTATAACGATATAATTTCTGAAAACGTTGGTTGATATTAAAATCGTTGGTGGTTCAACTGTAACCACGCTAACTGACAGTAGAACGCTGGTGTCTCCTCATTACTGAGGAATACTCATACCTAGAGCATACTCCACCACGCTGCTCAAAGCTGGCAATTTTTTTAATATTTCAGTACCTTGGAGCCGTCAGTCTCGATTGTTATCGTTAGATATCAAATAAAGGCCTGTTGACGTTACTAGGGCGATATGAAACCGACCCCATGGTGGTGAACCATAGCTGATGAAGTTATTGCCCAAGTTTTTCTATGGAGGATAGAAAAGGAAACTTAAATAGATATGTTTGCGTATAAATAACTTGTGTACAGATTAATATCTAGGAGTAATCACAATAGCCAGAAGTAAGATTTTTCTGTTATAGTAATGTTTACGTCGGCACAACTTACCCCTGGCTCTTTCAACCCTGCTCTCCCCTACTGTCAATTCCAAATTTGAATTCCTGATATTAATTTCGGATATTGTTCCCAGCCTTAAATAATTCGTTCAGAAATTACAAGTGTCAAAAACGCAGTTATTATAATGATAATTATGAAAAAAATAAAAATAAACACATTTATTACACAGACTAGATTTAATTTATCATTCCAAATTCAAATGTTTTTTTTTTATTCAATATCTTAAAAATAAAATATTCTAAGCCACGCCCGATATTGTTATTAATATCGTTTTGTTCGGAAAAACTAAAGTGTTTTCGCTATGTAGCGGGATTGGGAACAATAAATAAATGTTATTACGTTCCACACGCGCCGCACCTGTGCCCCGGCATCAGCTGCTACTAGGGATGGGGGCATATCCGATATCCGAAGTATTAACCCTTTATGATATACTAGAAAATTGCACACCAAGAAAGAAATTAAGAAACTAGTAATCATTTAAAGAAAAACAGTAGCCTGACTGCTGGAGATTGGGGTTGTAATTTCAAAAAATTTATAGCCCATGTTACTTTTGTAATTGAAATGAATCCAATGACACCCTATATGAAGCGAGCCGAAAAAATGGATATACATACCTACATACGCTCAACATATCGTTGCATAGTCGGGTAAAAATTAACAAAATAGTGAGAACAAATATTTCAGTTTTTAAAAGTTATTTGTGGTAAAACCTAGTAGCACCTACGTAACTATTACCTACATAATTGTTAGTTGCGACGTTAAAAGCTACTCGTAGTATCATAGCCGTATCCGAAGGAGTAACTGTTACAACACTAGCCGGCCCGATATTGCCGCCTTACTGCAGTTTACGAAAACAGTCAAGTAAAATAATTTACATAAATAATAATTATTATACTTATATTAAAAAAAAAAACTTTTTTTCGTAAGTAGCAGATAAGTAATTTAAAACTAAGTATACGCTGGGCGCAAACGTTTAGGATTCGCATGAATAATCCTGATCCGGAATTGAAGGGCGGGGAGAGCGAGGTTGAA
>LGAG01000647.1:36975-49336 GCA_001278395.1 Lerema accius | reverse complement strand
AACATTTTAAAGTAGTTTTTGTGCAGTCTGTGCCGGCGACCACAATCGCGCGGCAACGGAATGGCGGGAAGCCATCAGCGACCTGTCAAGCACACAGCTGCGAACAAAGTTTGATTAAACGCAATTCAAGCGACTGCTCGTGACTTAGGATTATAATTATCAATCTCTCTGTTCGCTACACTCACCTGTGTTGGCTGTTTAGTCTGTATCTGAACATTACTCTGTCGCTTTTGAGGTTTAAGTTACCACGTAAAGTAACACTTTTTGAAGTTGAGAAAAACTGTAATATTAAAAGAGGGTCACATTTAGGAAGAAATTTTATTCCGTTATAAAAACATGAATAATAATTGTTACTTCACTAGCAATTTTAAATATAGAAAATTAAACAAGCCATACCAATATCTCATACAATAAGTCTTTCAAATTCATTTTCAAGTCTTAAACTAGTCCATGTCATATTTAATCTTTTTGGCTATTTCTAAAACACTAAAAGGTCTGCAATACCAATAGTATTAAAATCAATAATGATGTTAAATTTATAGGTATTCGTTTCTTACGTATTGAGCATATAATACAATCTAACCAATTAGAACTCAAAAGACCACAGCCTCATTTTAATTCTTACTCATTAATTTCCAAGCTCATTAGGGAAGTTATTCTAAATTGTAATTAATGGGAAAATAATTACTAATGTCATTGCCACTAACTAATATTCGTAGTATAATTATAGTATAATCTGTGGCTCGCTATGTTCCAATTTTGATGGTAACTCGATTCAATCAACTAACTGCTCCTGATTATGAATAGCGTGGGAACTACACAGGTGTCTCTTTGTGAAATATCATTTGCGAAATTAATGAACTTCAACTGAGGTACAATAAGCCGCTCGATCATTTAGGTTATAGATTATCTACGTTTCTACAGATTATTAATCGGTGTCCTGTGTAAACGCTGTTTATTTTTTTAAGTATTAAAAAACCTGTATTTAAATCTTAAAGGGTTTCTTTCAAAATTGACGAATCCAATGACACCTATTTATTACATTGACATCTGTTAAGCTGTTTGTATTGTAGAGCGTGCTAAAGCAATGGACATACATGCTCGACAAACATTATCCTTCTAAAGTAGGGGGTTGAAAAATAATAATTAACCGAAATTGGAACCTTTACTTAATAATACATCACTTAAGTTAGTCATGAGCATTACTAGTAAAACTCGATTGTAAGCGTAGAGTAATCCTAAATCACGTTGTTACGGTAGGCAGGTAATCTGTCAGGCCACATCTGCACTCCGACCAGCAGCCGGCGAAACCGCAGCGGCTATTTATCTCATCTCAACAACACTACAATTTCTTTAAACCGACCTACTTGTGTGTTGTAAAGGAAACAAAATTCCGTTTACAGTACACAAGTATACAATATTATAGTATCGTTATATATGTATTTATGTCTTGTTAATATCGAATTTGCGATGAGTCGAACTGAAAATCAGATAATATTTATAATAAAAGTACAAAAACCAGTAAAGTAACACTCTGACTCTTTCATGGATATACTTCTAAGTTTAATCAAATTAGCAGTAGTTAGTTAGACAATAGGACAACTTATGAAGTAATTTGGGAATTAAGCAGCGTAGGGATGGTAAACCTAGTTGTATAGTATTTTATGCAGCGTTTGAAATGCCATTTAAAAAAAAAATACAAACATTTTACAAAACTACACCCATATTTTTTTGTTTTATCTGCACAAAAATCTACCTTTATTTATTGTTTTTAATTTACTGCTTTATATATCAGGGATTATCTATCTTTTTATTTATATATCTGTGCTATCTATTTACCGCGTTATAAAAACGATTTCGCGGTCTACACTCTACAGACCTCTAACGTAACTACCATATCACACTAGCGCCGTTGGCACGCAGCGGTATGTGGCGGTACTATGATCCTTCAGGCAACATCTGCGCGGGAAATCTCACGAGAAGCTGTCAACCACACCCGGCCTTATTTATCTCAAACTTCTAATTGATTCGTTTCGCGCTCGTTTATATTCCTTTTTTAATACATTTATGCAAAGATTTCAAGTTTTAGAAATATATAAATGTTTCTGTTTTCTGTTTTGGACGACATTTTAAAATGGAGCTAGAAAACTGTGTGAAAATATTGGACGCATAGACAAAAACATATTGAAAAAAAAGGAACGAAGCGCGCCTTAATTTGATAATAAGCCGAAGCTTGTATTAGTAAGTAATAATTATAGAAGATCTTTTTTCTAATTACTATATTAAAATAAAAGTGTTATTTAAAGTTTTCAATAAATAGCGTTCAGTAATTCGATAACTGAAGTAAACTGTAATCGTGCAGTTAGTTACTTCGCTTGCTTCAAGGGGTAACCACCCCGGGGCGAGGGGGGGCGACATCTGCTCGTACAATTTCCAGCAGGACCTGTCAACTACAGCTGCGACTTATTCGTTTGAGCCCTAAATTGATTCATTATTATTTCTAATTTTCCATACTCACACAAGGCTTTGACGATGTTTTTGGATAAAACGTTAGTTTATTTTGCTGTGAAATTGGTTGGAGTGTTATTTGTGAGTTAGGTAATCTTGGTTTTTCAAGGTTTATTTTTTCGTATAATGCTACAAATTCATAGCCTTACACTGCAATTCTTCGTGTGGTGGGATTCATGGACATTATGAAGATGTCTGTACACCCAAACTGAGATGACATTATTGGAATTTTCATTCCATTTCGCTGGGAATCGAACCTAAGAAAGACGTTTAAATTTTACTATAGTTATGTTATGATATTTTTCTGTTTGTTTGCGGGTGGGTTGGGGGGTGGGGTACAGGGGCCCCGGGAGGCACCAGCTGCGAACAGTTTCTGGCAGCCGTCAACCGCAGCCCCGGCTTATTTATTTGAGGCCCCAAATTGATTTGTTTGATGCCGTTCGTACCTCGACTACTTTTCAGAACACACTGTATATGTTCAAGATTGAAATTTAAGATGGAATTTAAACCTCCACTACTTTATTCTATTAATAAGTAACTCAGCAATCGTTAGCAATCTATACTAATAATATAAAGCGGAAGAGTTTGTTTGTTTGAACGCGCTAATCTCAGGAACTACTGGACCGATTTGAAAAATTATTTTAGTGTAAGATAGTCCATTTATCGAGGAAGGATATATAACATCACGCTATGATAAATAGGAGAGGAGCAGCAATAAAAAATATTGCGAAAACGAAAACCTACGCGGGTGGTGCCGCCGGCGATTGCTAGTCTAACATGATACTTCGTAAGATCAGCCAAACTTATTACTAGAATGCTGTCATAGCAAAAGTTGTCCATTATAATGAGCATTTACTAAAAATACTGAAATGGAAGGTCAGTGCTAACTGATAGGAAAAACTTATGGTTATTCTAAGTGCTACTGAGAGATAACCAGAGGCGGTATAAGCTAGGAGAAGATAGGATAGGAGAAGATATAGGTAGCTGTTGCTAGTGTTGAAGGTGCGAAGATATAGTACTATCCTGCTAATCCTACTAATATTATAAATGTTAAAGTTTGTAAAGATGTTTGGATATTTGGATATTTGTAAGTCCTTCATGCTCTAACAGTTGAATGGATTAAGCTGAAACTTGGCACACAGATAGTTTGCATACAGGAATAAGACATAGGATAGATTTTATCCCGATAATAGGTCCTCTTGGGATAAATACAATATTTTTTTAAATACTCTTCTACTACTTTTTAAGTACTTGTCGGTTTCCTATAGTAGCATACATTAACCTCCATGTAAGACAGCCTCTGACATAATAAGTCATCGAAAGACCACAAAATGGGTCCGAGGAAAAGTAATCAGCAATTTATTTTAATTTCTTTTTAATTATAAAGCCTGTCAACATTCTCTCCACAATAAAAAAGTGGCGTATAAAAGTGACGTTAGTGGCGAGTATGCGCCACACACCACGCGGCCTAACGCTATAATATTATACGATTTCCTAAATGAAAATCCATATAACACGCCAGTCGGTGGCATATGGTGGCTGTCGAGGAACTAGGCTCGCTGGAAGAGACTTCCTATGAAGCTGTGAGCGTAGTTTACTATTGCTGTGTATATGCAGTACTTGATAACTTGGTCCACAAAAAATTATGTACTTAGTGCAAAGGTGCGTACAAACTATATAACAAAACATGTTATAAAACAAAGCTAAATAACATGTTTTATAAATGTGGATGATTTGTGATTATTTTAATGTGTACGGGCTTGTTATATGTTTGATTGTGATACAACAATGTTAGATAATGGGGACATGTTATATAACAGAATTTATAAAACATGTTACATAATCTGTACGCACCCAAAGAAAACGTTTGGGGTTTTCTACAAAGTCAAAAGAGGCAACTGCTTGTACACATATTTTTAACAAAAAAATAAAGAAAAATAGTACTTAAGTACTATTTACTTAACTTTTTATATTATGATTTACTATATTAATGATTAATCATTATTAGAAAACAAACAACCCAAGTCCATAAATTTTAAAGGGTATTATTTATAGTAACATAGAATATAAATTATAACAATATTAATAATTTGCTCGTATAATCTATGTTACTATGAAAATGAAGACAAATCCTATGACACTCCACACGTCGAAATCAGTCAAGCCGTGAAGCCGTCCACTCTATAACATGCCAAAGAAGCGGACAGACATACATAATTACATACATACATACGCTCAAAAAGTCCCAAGCCCCATCCAGCATCTCTACATCCGTACAACATTCATTAAAATTTGCCAAAGCCGGCGCGTCGGCCGCACCTGCCGCGTTGGCGCGCGGCCGAACGTTGCTGTACTACATACATCGCTGTTTTAATACACACGCGCACAACAACACCAGAACTAACACAGTAACAGATGCCGCAGTGGACGGAGACACAACGACTCGTTTTGTTTAGTGTTAACCTATTTCGGTATTGGTTAACGTGACGAAAACGAACTGTTTCTTCGACCAATGGCGAAGGTAAAGGTCTACCGAAGCGAAGCGAGGGCGGGTTTAGTAGTTTTAACTGTATGTAACGTCCCTACTAAACAACTGAAAAAAAATATTCGTTTAACATTGTATGCCTGTTTATCGTTTTTATGATAATTATTTGCTGTCTAGTT
This sequence comes from Lerema accius, assembly GCA_001278395.1. Taxonomy (NCBI): domain Eukaryota; kingdom Metazoa; phylum Arthropoda; class Insecta; order Lepidoptera; family Hesperiidae; genus Lerema; species Lerema accius. Next base: position 44,164 of record LGAG01000647.1, on the reverse strand, counting down.
CTCACTTTAAAAAAAAATTAATTGGAGTACCTTCAAGTCGTTGTAGCATAAAACATCATTTTTAAAGTCCAGAATTCCCTAATTATGTACCGTGCCTCAAACGAATTTGAGATCGATTCGACCTGAAGCTGTGAAATGGGCCGTCAAAGGCTCCGAACCCATCTTCCATTAGCAACAGAATTTTTATATTCGACAAAATCAACATTTGTAGAAGCATTTCGTAAAAGGTGGTAGTTCCCACGCTATGTTAATACTGTTACCACATCTTCCGATCTCCGTATTTCCTAATACTGCCCCGATATTAAGGCAATTTGAACTTTAAAGCCTACACCAAAGGGTTAAAATTACATTGTAACACTCACAAGTACGTAAGCACACACGCAAGCGATTTTAGCAAGACCATCAATATTATTCACGTTTTTAAGGTCGCTTTTCCTCTAAATCACCGACAGATGACAGTTCCCAAGTAGGTTTTTGTTTTCCCAAATCGGTTTTTGTTTAATTTTAATTTGCGAGAGCTACGATGGAGGAATCAAATCCAATTATTTTTTTATTGTTTTCCGCAAGATGAAAGGTATGTGTATATGACAGTATTACAAAGGGATTGCGCGTTTGATGTGTATGATTTCAATGTTTTAGTACCCCAATGTATTGTTCCTTCATTGTTTTTATGAATTTTCCTAGAAGAAATGGCTAACTACGGGACTGTTATTTTACATTATTTCTAAATTAAAATGTTGTTTAAATTAAATTATGTGTACATAATTAAATTATGTCTGCATTAATAAAATCAATTTATTTTGCAATACAAAAAAAAAATCGGTCACCCGAATGAATGTCTTACATTTTCGCACGTGATTAAAAAAATTGCCTAACACTGCTCTAGAATCTAGACCTCATAATTGAGATGTATCTCAAACTTAATAATGAAATATGACGTCATCAATAAATAATTACGTGGGCACATGTGTAGTCTTGCCGTAAAGCCTTATGTTGAAGCCTTCGGCGCGGCGCACACCTGCGACGAGTCGCTATCGGTCGCAGGTGTGCGCCCGCCATTAGGCAGTCTACAAACTCATTTATCATTTTTACGCGAGAAATCGGATATTTCTCCGCTATGTTTATTTAACGCGAAGTCCGATTATATAGTAGCGGTTTTGCCGCGTTTTTGGGGCGGTTGTTGAGCGGGTGAAAAGCTGCGTTATAGGATTAGTTATGTTGTAATCGTATAATTATCACTTGCTTCAGTGATCAAACATCGTGAGGAAACCTGCACTAGGCCAGCGTGGTGGATTATGGCCTGTGCTACACTGTGAGAGGAGACCCGAGCCCAGCAGTGGGACAGAAATGGGTTGATGATGATCATATGGAATTTATTTTATTTTCTAATGTTATTAATTATTTTTACATTTAATGTTAGTGCCTAAGGACGAAATAAATAATCAACAAATAAGATATAAGAGTATGGATGTACTAGTAGACTGGGCAGGCAACATATTTTAAATTATCTGTATTAGGTACAGGCTTTCTTTGATAAATGCTCATCATATTAAACAGCTTTTTTATAGTTACAGCGTTTCAATATTTAATATGTTTACAAAATTACGACAACAAATAAAGTGCTATTACAAAATAATTATTTGCAAACAAAGTGCTACGAAAAGGTTGTGTAGCACCGTAGCATAAGATGACGTAGCAATGTGTAGCAGTGCTACGACGCTCCTGTCTCCGTAGCTCTTTCCTGTAGTTTCTGACGACCCGTAGTCTAGTTTGTAGTGACCCTGCCTGCGAAGCGAGGGGTCCCGGGTTCGATTCCCGGCCGGGGCAGATATTTATGTGACAGATAAATGTTTGTTCTCGGGTCATGGGTGTTAGTGATGTGTTATTAGTGTTGTCCATGTCACCCGCGACACAGGGAATCCTGCTGCGGGGGTATGAGTGTGTTAACGATTATTATTATTTATTTTTTTTAATAGGGCTTCAATTAATTAAATTATTGTCCCTGGATTAAAATTTTGCTAATCCTAGACATTTTGATAATACCATGATTTTTTTCCGTAAACCTCGTAGTTTTTACGTCTGTCCGTACGTCCTAGGTCTCTTTGTACCACACTACATTGCATGCTTTTATACCCAAAAAAACGACCCAATTGGGTCTTTGCAAGCCTTTATTCTAATCACTGAAACAGGAAAATGTTACGACTAATTTATCATTATAGCTGTCGCAGTCGTTGATCGCGTTTACGGAAGCGTACCTTAAAACTTGTTTTTCATCTGAGCAATCATATTAATTACAGTTAAACCCTCATTAAGATAAAGCTACGCCATCGTTTAAAAATCCGACAGGTCCACACGGGGCGAAGTTTGCACACACACAATAAATTTATTGCTTTAGCCCCATGTGCTGCCGACAAACAAACACTATCTCGGCTTAACGTTATAGTTAGTACGACGCACGCGGCTTTGCCTGCGTCGTTGTTATAAAAAGATATTAGATTCATCCGAAGGATGAAATTAGGTAGTATGAATTAAAGAATACAAGCATGATAAAGAAATGAACATACATACATACATATGTATGGTACTTCATAATTGTTACTCAATAACATAAAAATTGCGCCTAAAATGACAGTTTGTATACGAACTTTCAACCTCTGATTTTGTTTAACAATTTAAGAGAGACATAATAAAATTACTACGTCTTGTACTGCAATCTTTAATAAATACAATACTACATACATAGTAACATAAAACATTACCCTCCACGCTCACAGTCGGGTAACACCCATTTACCGTCCCCTTCACCTCTAAAACATTCAATAAACAAAACTCCAGCTTAACGGTCAACAAACATATAACTCATGGCTCCTAACGGCGAACACTCCGACAAACATCGTTCGTATGGATAATTACAGATTCAACTGTTATGGGGATAACCTATTCGTTGGACTTTGCGATTTTGGTGCCAGGGAATTAGTAATTTTTTGTGATTAAAAAAGTAACGTTCTTTTACAAGCTTTTATTCAGTTTCACCTGTCCTGATTGTAATCAAATCTTGCAAGCTAAATGTCACCCACTTCCCGTTGTCCGATTGAGCTAAAATTTTACACTGGGCCAGTCCTGATGACAATGTTTATAATAAGCATGATGTGATCCTGCTACCAGGATTGGCTCCAGACGATTGAACTCCTCAACGGTTAACAGTAGGGACTTGAAATATTGCAATTTTAAATTTTTACTTTTTTTTCTTATTAACAAGTAATAAAAGCTTGATTAAAAAAAATTAACATTATCTTTATGGTTTTAAGATAGCAAACGAGCTGACAGTGCCACCAACCCTTGCCGTCCATGGACATCTTAACTTCGAATAGGACTATAGGACTGATAGTGGGTTAATTAGGTCCTGTTAGTAATAGACTACAGCTTTTTGTTTTAATTTTATATGTAACTAGTTTTCCGGCCGCGGTTTTGCCCGCATGGAATTCGGTTATATCGCGCGACTTTTTCGCGATAAAAAGTATCTTATGTCTTTTCCTAAGTTCAGTTCATCAGAGTTGTCAATCTATTTCCTTATAATAATATATTACTTTGATCTATGATAAAGCTACTCTATGTTATATCTATGTTGTACACTCTGTATCATGATATTACTCTGTATAGAGCTGTAAATCTAATGATCCTTTCGATTTATTTCCCTGCCCCTCATTATGGTGTTTTATTGAATAAACCCATACAATATTGAGTTTATTCCAAATCCCGAATCCAGGTGCTTCGGGAAATATCGGATTAACAATCTACAGCTATAATTTTGTTTTAAAGTAATTTTACTTGGCCGGTAAATTCCAATACTGGTAGTAGAAAAAAAGTGCTGGAAATTAAATTGACATACTTAAATTAAAAGGGGCAGAAACTAAAACATATTATGTGACATATTTTTAATTCAGTACAGTACCTATTCAATTTCTTTTTTTCAAATCCCTTCTTTAATAAGTCATTCAGAATTTATTATCAAAAACTCATACACTACATGTTGTACTTATATTTTATTCAGTAATAGTAAAAGTTAAAAATAAAAAAGAGTGTGATCATGTTAAAAGTTTAACCGAAGTTCATATGATAGTAGTTCCATAACCATTTCGAAGTAACTCTACTATTAAGTACTCTATGTAGCTCGCGATGGTTACTACTCTATGCAGCCAGGATAATGGATAGAAAACAAAGAAATCGACCAAGTGTGAGTTGGACTCGCGCACCAAGGGTGCCGTACCATTATTTTTAAAAGAAATTTTGTTGTGATGGCATGAGCAAAAATAAGAAAAAAACACTTATTCTATGAGGACCCCCGTTGATATTAATTTTTTTTTGCATTTGTAGTGGCAATGGAAATACATAATTTGTAAAAATTTCAATTTTCTAGCTATATTTCACGGTTTATGAGATGTATCTCACAGCCTGGTGACAGACAGACAGCGGAGGCTTAGTAATACGGTCCTGTTTTTACATTTTATTTGATGTTACAAGTTGTATTGTAGTGTTACGACGACCCCGTAGCCTAGTTGGTAGTGACCCTGCCTGCGAAGCGAAGGGTCCCGGGTTCGATTCCCAGCCGGGGCAGATATTTATGTGACAGATAAATGTTTGTTCTCGGGTCAAGGGTGTTACTGGTTTGTTATTTGTGTTATCCATGCTACCCGCGACACAGGGAATCCCACTGCGGGGGTATGAGTGTGTTAGCGTTTATTTATTATTTATCAAAATATTACACTTGTATCATTACACATTGTAATGCTCCTGGTGAAAAACGCCTTCAAACACTACATTTCTCGTGAAACCACCAACGTCATTACATAACTAGTTCAGTAACAGACGCTGAAATCACGTAAAGCATTCCGATACTTGCCAGGTGTTTCCTGGCACGCCAGGTGGCGCTGCAGTCACGTGCCACATTTGGCCAGTGTCTACCATCATCTACCATCCTCCGCCACGCTTCTAATAACATTTATATTATAACTTTGACTGGAAAACCGGGCAGACGTTGCCACGTATTTCCTGCTGCTATAGCCGACCATGAATTTACTTGTATGTTTAAATAAATTAATGAAATCCTAGGCATTTTAACGCATAAGTTGATGTCAATTAAAAAAATATCTCATCAGTATTTTAGAAGAATTTTTTTTAATATTTTGAATTATTTTTGAATTTTTGAAAACCTCGCAAATGTAGCCGTAACAGAGGTCACTTTGCATATTTATTTAGGATATTTGAAATTGTATTTTAAAATATTTGAAAATCATGAGTGTCTGCTTTGTATTGAGTAGATTAACATAAAATTTTTTTTGGAATGAAACTACTCGTAATAATGACGAAAGAGTAAATCCTGCGCAAAAAGCCCAATTCACGTATATCCACGCCATGCTCATCATATCGGATAACTTTTGCTATGACGACGTTTCAATAACTCTAAGTTTGGCTGGTCTTTTGAAGTATTTCGATGACAGCACCACCTATAGGGTCTAACTAAGGTTCGAAACCATACTCCGTACTCATAAAATACATCACAAAAATTTTATTGCGATAAGTCTAGCCGTTTAGGAGGAGTTCAGTGACAAACACACGTAGGTACGCTATCTTTTAATATGAATATTAAGATAAGTAAGAGTTTCGTAGTCTGCGTGGAGTTGTGAACATACATACATTAAAAAAACATTATCTTTCGGCGCAGTTAAGTAAAAACTATACGCAACATGAACAAAAATGCAACGGCTACGGTAAGTCCTGATGAAACGAAACTCCGTCATATCTGAGGGGGTGTAGCCACCCCCCGGGGGGTAGCGAGCCCCACGCCCCCGGGGGTGTTCTTGTTAACGCAGGTGCAAGCAGCAGGTGTCGGCCGAACAATTTTTGCCTTCACACGTAATTGAAGCGCCGCAGCTGGAACCAGTTAGTTATTCTAGTAAATTAAAGCAGTTTTCGCTGAGATTTTTAACTAACCAAAGAGTAGGTATATGATTTTCACCGGTATGTGTGTGGTATCTATTTTCACAGAACTTCTGAAATCCCTACTAATATCATAAATGTGAAAGTAACTCTGTCTGCTACGCTTTCACGCCTAAACAACTGAACCGATTTTGATGAAATTCCGTATGAAGATAGAACTGAACTTGGGAAAGGACGTAGGATAATTTTTATCGCGAAAAAGTTGAGCGATATATCGAATTCTATGCAGTCGAAGCCGTGGGGGGTAAGCTAGTACTTGTCTATTTTGACAAATGAGTTAACGTTGGTAGCATTAATACATTATTAATTTAAATTGATTGGATATTAACAACAGTGTTTTGGTTTCTTCACTAGATTACATTTTTCATGAATAAAGACGATGGTTAAAGATTAATAAAATACATCTCTTAGCCAAATTAGTTTTTGAAATCGTTTAGTATTTTTGAAAAAACTCAAAATAAGAAGTGTTGGCATTGTAATTTTGTTATGCTGTATTTAGGATTCAGTAGCACATGAGGAGGTTCAGTTAGCCACATTTCAACCGCAATAAAATGTCCTGAAGGAAAATAAAGTTATCATAACGTACGTTTAATGAAAAAAAAAAACTTGAATGATCTCACATTTTTGATAGTCTGTCTAAAGTTTTCATGTCGATCTATGCAAGACTGGTAGTCAGCTGACCGTCAATCACAGATAACCTCCACCTATTTCCCGCCATTACATAAACAACTGCAACCGCTCGCACTTGACCGCCGGCGCATCTGGCGGCAGGCGTGTGCTGGAGTGTGTTGTGTTGACAGCGACCAGTTTCCTACAGACCACTATCGGACAGAGCGCGCTTAAAACGACGAGTGCAGCGACCTCTTTTAGAAATACACTCTGTCTGTAGGAGGTTTATTTTTATACGAGTACTTAGAATTAATAATAGACTATTATTATGAAGATTTTGATTGAAATTACAGTTTTTACAAATGCGTACTATACATAATTATCTACTCTATTGAAATCCATAATTATAATAGACTATTATAATTAAGATTTTGATCAAAATTACAGTTTTTACAAATGCGTACTTTACATTATATTTGCTTTATCTATACTATAATAAAACAGTAAAATAAATTTGTCTGTACATTGAGTATATTTACAAAAAACTAATCTAGAGTGACTCAAAAACAGTAACTGAGTACGA
>LGAG01000644.1:41713-69650 GCA_001278395.1 Lerema accius | reverse complement strand
CCCTCCGTCCCTTTCGGCAGTGTGGTGATTCCGAGCGTGGGTGACAGACGTATCAGCAGTTGTTTGCTCCCGATTTGGCGCCATAATTTTACGTAAGTATTTTTCTTTTAATTTGCTTCGTGTATCACTACACACATTTTACACATAGCTAAATTTAAAAAAAGTCTTTGGAGTTTTGACGGGAATCATGTTCATTTTAGTTTGCTTCGATTTTTGTGTTTTGGTGTTTACGGTGGTTTTTGTTGAATAAAATCGTCATTGTTTTGTGAAACACCAAACTTATCAAGGCAATATTTTTTTTAATAATCTATTATTGCTATTTTCAGATCATGGATTCCAGAATAAATAAAATCCTAAAAAATTGTGAGAGAGCATCAAAAAGATATATTGTTACTGATATAGACAACATTTTTAGACGCTGGTGTGATTTTAGCGAGCATAAAGATATATATTATTCCCATAATCAGTACTCAAACAGTTATAGAGACGCAGCACTGTCCCATTCTTACTACTCCTTTCAATATTTGGAATCCATGCTAGATAAAGATCACGAAAAATCTAAGAATGACCCAATGCACAGATTGCCTAAAATGCCATCACCAACCTCAAAAAAGCGACATTTAGTAAACGTAGGATTTGAAGAAGAAGAACCTAATTTCGACATCTTAAATTTTGAAGATTTGTATTGCAATGAGAAGATTCCTCCATCCGTTAATCAAGAAACTGATGATGCTTGTAACAATTATTTATGTCTCAATGAAGAGCTTTCACTTCTGGTTGACCTGGAAAAAAATGATTCAACAGTACCTATTGATCCTTGCAATAATATCTCAAGTCCTTTTTTAAATCAAGATTTATCTGAAGTGAATACACAATCCGATATTTCAAAATCTATTGACCCTTTCGCAAATTCTGATGACGAAAATGATAAAGATTATGACCCAGAAGAAGACTTGAACTGTAGCGCTGCATCTGACGAAACAATATGCCTAGAAGACAAACAAAAAACCAAAGTCAGGGTCCTGGAACGTGTACAAGACAAAATTCCTCTTCAGCATTGCGAGTTTTTTCAGTGCTTTTCAAAAGTAAGTAACAGCTGTATAAATTGTTCTTGTCTCCTGTGCTTAGAACATTTTGATACTCAGAATTTCAATAGTTGTGAGAACCACCAGCCATATTTTACTACAGATCATGATACATCATTTATGGAAAAAGAGAATAATAAAAATTACACCAATTTATCATCAATCAATAATAACCGCAGTGAAAATGAAATAGAGTACATCAATAATAGTTGCAGCAGCTGTGAGTATAAGAATTGCAAAGAAGAGGTTTATAGCACTTGCGGAAAATGCCTTTGTTATCTTTGTTACGAACATTTTACTTCAGAAATAACTTATAATGATTGCAAATATCATAATTTAATTAAAAAAACTGGAAAAAAGACAAATCAAACACAAAATAAGATAAAAAAGAATGTTCTAAAGACCGGAAACAAAAAAATAGACAAAGATATCTTAGTGATTAATAAAATAACAACACTGGCAGAAGATACAACTCAGATGGATGGAGATACAACAATAATTACTCTGACAAACACAGGTATAACACAGACAGATAGAGAAATATCGCAGCCAGACAAAGATACATTAGAAACAGAAACAACTGAAGCCCACTTAAACAAAGGATGGACAAAAAAAGGAAACCCAAGAAAAAGAAGGAAGATAGAAGAGTCAGTAATTGAAAGGGAAAATAAAAAGATTAAAGCCAAAACTGAAAAACTTACCGTTAAAAACCCATGTACAAGCACATGCAAAAAAAAATGTACATCAAAATTTTCTGAAGAAGATAGAAAAGAAATTAATAATGAATACATATCTTTGAGTTGGGAATCTAAGGGACATTATATAAAATCTCTTGTCACGGCTAAAGAAGTTAAATGCAGAAAAGTTACCAACGTTGAAAACCCGAAACGCACAACAAACTATATATATACTTTTAATAAGGACAAGACCCCGGTAGAGGTGTGCAAAACTTTTTTTTTAACAACTTTAGGATACAATGCCAAAAACGACAAAAGACTGATGTTAGCTTTAAAAAGACCTACAGACAGACAAAATGACCAAAGAGGACAATACGATAGAAGAATAAAATGTGACAGAGAATTAATAAAAGAACATATTAGGAAGTATAACCCTGTAATTTCACATTACAGGCGTGAACACGCCCCCAATCGCTTGTATTTGCCGAGCGATATAACGATAACTTTGATGCACCAAGATTTCTGTGTTAGCTATCCACATGAGGTTGTTTCCTTCGAGGTCTACAGAAAGGTCGTTCGACATGATATGAATATATCCTTTGCTCATCTCGGGAACGAGGAATGCGAGGTTTGTGCTGAGTACAAAGGACTCCATGAAAGCCATGCAGCTACAGGCAAAGACTGTGACTTTTGCCAGCTGTTTGTACTCCATAAAAACAATTACAAGGCAGCACGTAAAGCGTACAGAACAGACGTCAGTGAATCTGAAAACAGCACCAACACAATTTACTATTCGTTAGATCTGCAAAAAGTAGTCATGCTACCTCGGATGGATCAATTTAAGCGTGCGATATTTTGTCCACGTATCATTGCATTTAATGAAAGTTTCGTACCTTTGGGTAATTCTAAAAAAGGTAATAATATACCATTTGCGGCTGTTTGGAATGAAAGTATTTCTGGTAGAAAGAAGGAAGACATTATATCCACAATTAATGCTTTTCTATTATATAAACGTGATGCTGAGCAAATAGTAATATGGATGGATAATTGTTGCGCCCAAAACAAAAATTGGGCTCTTTACAGTTTCTTGGTGTACATTATTAACAGCCAGCATATAAATGCAACAAAAATTACCTTAAAGTACCTGGAGCCTGGTCACACATTTATGTCAGCCGACAGCTTCCACCACCAGGTTGAACAAGCTATGCAAAGGAGACAAAAAGTGTATGATTTTTCCGATTTTGTTGATTCCGTTCAAGAAGCGAATTCTAAGAAGTGCTTTGTAAAATCAATGGAAGTCGGAGATTTCTCTAATTACAGTGACTTATCTTCACAACACAAGCTGCGTCGAAGTCAACCAAGAGTTTACCTTAAAAATATAATGGTAATAGTAGCAAATCGGGGTGAGTACCAACTCAAATATAAGATGGATCATAACGCGGAAGAAGAACAATGTTTGGACTTTCTACAAACTAAAATTTTGAAACAAAATATGTTCCCGGAATATAAAAAAAAAGTATCTGCTAGAGGAATACCAAAATCGACCAAAGATGAGATTATAAACAAACTGTTGAGCTTAATGCCAGATAACAGAAAAGGGTTTTGGCTAAACTTGCCGGTATCAGCAAACAACGTCACTGACATAGAATAGATTATTTTTTTGTACAAGGTATCTGTTAAACAGTTTAGATTGTAGGTACTGTAAGTACGACTCAAAATGTTTCCTATCTTAAAATATAAAGTATAACTTTTTTGTGATTTATTAATAATATTATGTTTCTGATCTCAAATTGTGTTCACATAATTAAGTTTTAAAGCATTTTGTTTTTATAAATAATTATTGTTTATTTTTTCTGTTGAAAATAATGTTAATATAAGCTATTATGACGTGCATTGTTAAAATACAAAACTCCATAGGAGCATTTCATAGTGGCAGATTTTATTGCAAGACTGATTATAATGTTGCAGCAATTAGTACTTATTGGGTCTAAGTATTGTTTAAAATATACTAAGTTTTTTATTTCTATTATGTTAATACGAAGTTTTGAAGAAATAAAGTTTTGGTTGTAGTAATTAAATATATTCTTTTATTTAGGTATTACTTATCGCTACCATTTCTAATACTCATTAACTCATTCAGTTTCACTTTATATTAAATAAAAATAATGAATAAATAGATTTAGGTATAAATAAAGTGAGTTAAATATAAAAAACAAAACACAAAAATTCCTTATAAATTAAACGGTATTAACTGTAATTACCTACTTTCAGAGTCTCGTAAAAAATAACCTGTAGGTTATTTACTACATTTAAAGGTCTGTATAGATTTCTCACTATATGATCTTTTTCATGATATATAATTGTTAATACTATTTAGCTAATATCCTATTTTTTTTTGGCTCCAAAGTGAAACGTAATTTCATACAAAATATAGATATTGCATGTATGGAATACTTGGCATTAAAGCAGTAACTAAGGTACTTACTGCGGTTATTCTAAACAACAGTACAAATAAATGTAAATCGTACTAGACATAATAGGAGTTTTCTTCTGTTAAATATATTATATTAGATAAATAGGAATTATTAACTATGTATCATGAAAGAACTCAATTTAAGCTACATATTGAAAAAATCGGACCTAATAAAACTTATAAGCTAAAAGAGTAGCAAGTAAAACTTTAATCGAAAACTTTAACCGCCATTTTCTCGACTTCTGAAATTCTGACTTACTGCTCTTACTGTTAGCGCGGCAGTATTATAAAGCCCGTCAAATATGTACTTATTATTTGAAACAATGAGTCACCATACATAGTTACCTATTGGTTACATAGTTGTTACTGTCCTATCTTAGTCTATATAATAATAATAATAAAGAATAATTCTTCTATAATATATAAACATCTTTTACCTATTATTGTTAATAAATGCGTTTTATTATACATTTGTTATAGTCTCAGCATAATTATAGATGGGTTAAATAAAACGATTTTTATAATTAATAATAATTATATTAATGTAAATTACAAGCTCATAAGGCAATATAATAACAGTAGGTAATGTTTAATTATGTTTTAATATTAATTCTGCTTAAAAATATTTTATAAAGACAATTCAAATCCAATTGTTTCCATGGGGTGTTGATTCACAATATTTGTTACTACATAGTTTAAAATTAATGTGTATCTGAAACGAAAACTCGAAATTTATTCACATTTCTCATATTATGTAACACACGAATTATTACCCAACTGAGTCAAAAGGAGGGTAATGTTTATCGAGCGTCTATATGTACGTCCTTTTCTTTGGTACGCTCTACAGCCCAAAAGCTTGACATATTTCACATGTGAAATGTCATTGGATTCGTCCCCATCGTGAGTGATATAGACATTTTTTTTTTATGCAGACTGATTAAAAATTATACATAATAATAATATTGTTAAGGTTAAATGCAAATCAACACCTTTTAGCATAAAATCTATGTAGTAGCAAATAAGTAGAGTAAGGCTTTTGCAAACTGTACTATTTCTGATCCCCCCAGCTTTGATTCACCATAGACTCTATCCACAAATGTTATTGGCACCTCGCCTATGCTGTAGTCCAATTGTCTTGCCCTGAAAAAAAATAAACGTTTACATTCATTCATTCATTCATGTCTCTACATTAGGCTACTCTGTGTCGTAAGTAGCATAGATAACACACAATTTACTATAGACCATAATTATATTTTATCATTTATGTATTTATTTATTGTAGATATTATTATGTATTCATGTTAGCCAGAATGATGTGACTAACACAGATAATACGAACAAATAAATAAATAAAAAAGGAAATAGAGATAAAACTAAATATTTGTCAATAAACCATATGAAATAATCAATTAATAATACATTATCATTATTATGTCCAGGTTAACTTTTCATACATTTGAATAACAATGCAGTTATGTTAAAAATGCTGTATGTACCCCCATTGTGATAGGAGACCTGAGCCCAGCAGTGGGACAGTTATGGGTTATGATGATGATAGTGATGAAATATCTCACCTGATGATCATTTCCATTTGGAACACATATCCTTTGGACACACAACTGTTTATTAGTTTCTGAAGGACATCTTTTTTGTACAACCTGTAGCAAACATTTATTCAGTTGTTAGCAAATTAGTTATGCCATATTACTTATGGATATAATAATATTAATAATACATCTTTGAAGTAACTCTAATGTATTAAATGGATGATTGATTGATGCGAAATTTGTTGCATTATTAATACAATATTTTTTTGTAATATTTTAATATATTTTTTTATGTTTAGTTAATTATTATTTTACATTACAAATCAGACATACTTTGAGGTAGTTCTGAAAAGTAAGCTTATTTCCAAATGAAGAAAATCTTGTCAATACTAGACTCAAATTTCAAGTCAATAGAAAGAAAAGTCGATGACTAATAGACTATGTCCATAATAAGTATTATAAGATGAAATATACCTAAATGACCCAGTCAAGTCTGAAGCACCCGGTCGCAATAATAACTGTGTGATGAAGTTGGCTCCCCGAGAGATGAGCTTCCGTTTGAAGTCCCAGCCGTGTACTCCACCACCATTCTGGTATCTTGTACCAGAAACCAGATCAAAGTCATACTTCCGCTGCAGTTCTATGAATTTCGGTATGAATTTTGGCTGAAATTTTTAATTTATTGTTAAGTTAGTTGTTTGTTGCTTGATGATCTATTATTTGACAAAAATATACTGTACCGATTTTATTGTTGTTAACATATTTGAGTAATCGGAAATATGGATTATTTTATGTGTAAAATAGGGTACTACTTTATGGGATTCGTTTTATTATGAATTTTATTCAGAAAACCCTAATCTCTTAAATGTACAAACCACTTGCATGTTTACTATAGTTGAAATAGAGGAATAAACACTAATTTCTATGTTAAATAGGGTGCCTAAAAAGCAGATTATTTACCCCAATTTCGACATACTTACATGATGACTTAAATCAGCATCCATTATTATGATGAAATTACCAGTTGCATGTTCTATCCCATGTATATAAGCAGTGCCCAAACCAAGTTTTTTCTCTCGAGGTCGTAAAAGAATTTTACTGGATCCATACAGCATTTGTAATTCTTTAGCCACTTCCAAAGTGCCGTCTGGACTACCATCATCGATTATAATAACTTCGTAGTCATAACCACTGGTAAAAAGATGAAAAAATAAGCAAAACATGAAAATCGAAAACAATAGATTTCAATGTCTGTTCTCCTTGGAACAAGTTACCTGTTATCTAAATATTTGATAATTAACCATATTATAATTGGTAAATTTTCTCTTTCATTATAAGTTGGTAATAATATTGAGTATTTATCGCTTTTTATAATTTCAGAATCGTCTCCTGATACCGCCATGCTGTCAAATTAACTGAACTAAATAATTATCTGTCAATCAAAACAAACAACATTTCACTCATCTGTCAAATACCTGTCATGTACAAAATACCGGAAGTGATTAAGAATGACACTGCCAAATATGCACAATGTAGGTACATTGTACCATTTGTTCCTAATGCTTACTTGTTTGTTATTAGTACAACTTGGCGGCACTAATGCACAGATAATAAATAATTATACTACAAATAATTAACCTGTACTGTCATTTGTGACATAATGTGTCAACGTCAAGATTTTTTAAGACAATAACAATAATTTTCGTCAACATCCGTGATCTGAATTTCACATTAATCGTGGGAATTTAATAATTTTGTATTATTTACCTGCAAATTCAGGGAACAAAACTAGTTTTGCACGGGTATTAAACGATGTTTCCCATGGTTATGAATAAAACGGGACTTTTACGCTTTCTCGGTCTGTAAAACCTACTGAAACTTGCAGTTTATGCAAATTCTTGATGAAAATGGGAAAGACCAGCAAAGTTGTTGTATGTGGCATGAAAGGCGTTGGTAAAACTGCTGTTTTGGAGCAGTTGATATACGGAAATGTGAACTTGAAGTCTTCGTTTTACCCAACGATCGAAGATATTTACGTAGCTAACATAGAAACAGATCGTGGTACGAAGGAAAGAGTATGTTTTTACGACACAGCAGGCCTGGAACCACCGCTTACAGGCGAGTCTAAAGGTTTATACAGTAGTTTGATATTTATTTTAATATTTCTAACATTGCTAGCTGCAGTACTAACCAATCCTAATAACTGTGCTTTGAATGCAAAGAGTAGAACATAAGTACTTTAACATTTCTCTCTTTCCTTTTTTCATTTCATATTAGAACACTACTATTTTACGATGCGTACAGATATCATAACCAGTTAAAATAATGATTACAAAAAGAGTTTGCTAAGAATCCACAAATTAGAATTTTGGATTGAATACCTCTCTACCAAATCCTATCACCTTAATCTCATTCATTTTGTATACTCCAATCATAATAAAATGCCTATAGAGCCAATAAAATAGTAGTATAGTAAACATCAATATAAAAAAAAGTAATATTTATCACCAGGTCCACCTCAGTCACCGACCATGCAGCTGACTGCAAATCAGGTACTCCAGCGACATTACCTCGGCTTTGCTGAGGGTTTTGTCATGGTCTACGACACCACTAGACCAGAATCTCTCGACGTCTTGATGTACTTGAAGAAAGACATTGATCGGAATAAAGATAAGAAGGAGGTATGTTGTAGGAATATTGGTTTGTTAGGTTTATTATTACAATTAATAGAAAACTATAAAACCCAGATGATGGAAAATTTGGGGGCGATAAAAAAATATAGGCTATGTCTTTTACAATGGAAACTAGTTATTGTATAACATCACATATGTTAAAATCTTTTCATCACCTCAAATAAACTAATTTGCTTTCTTTCTTTTATTTTCAGGTGGTAATGCTAGTTATCGGCAACAGAACAGGTCCAGATGATATCAATTGTCTAGAAAATACATGCTCTAAAGCATCCAACTGGTGTGCTAGAGAAAAAATCAGGCATTTTGAAGTCTCGGCTATGGACCGACCTTCTCTCTATGAACCTTTCATATTTTTAACTTCAAAGTTAAATCCAGTTCAGAATAAAACCACTTTCCCGCAATTAAGTACTCTAAGTAAGTTGACTCAAAAAAATAATCGTGGTGAAGCTATGTAACGGTACCTTTTTAATCTATGCCCTTTTTGCTATCAACCATAGATTCGTTATCTGTACACTGACATTTCACTTCACATGTCAAAATTGGGCGGGAAATTTTTTACGCGTTCTAACCTAACATAGAGTATTATTGAGAATTAAGAGATGCTATTGGAAAGTCTTTTGACGAAAATGAATTTATTAACAAAGCTTTTACCTATATTATAAATAATTTAAAAATTCTTGAATTATATAAAAAATAAAGTATAGTATGCTTTATAAGTTATAGCATTCATTTTAATTTAGGGTCACTTTAAGCAGGAACTTATGAGTTAAAAAGCAGTTGTGAAATTAAAATAATAAAAAATACAATTGCCTAGATGAATAATCAGGAACTTAATAATCTGACATATAAAATAGCTGAAAGTTTTTCTACAACTAGCTGTTAACCAAACAACTATCATAAATTTAATTATATTTAACTTGGCTGTATTATTAATAATTGATGATAATAATATGATAATGAATTACAGCTTATTGCAATGAGTTATTAGCAATTAATTATAATGATTTTTCCTGTTGAATTTTGACATATATTTGTATATTTACATGAAAACATATACACCAAACTAAACCATTATCCTATATACAAATTAATTTAGTGAAATTCTATACATTTTTAATATAATGATCATATCAACATATTGATATTAATCATTTAAAATTAATTAAGGAACTCTTTTCAATTTAATTAATAGATTTCTTGAATTTAAATTCTCATTTATCATTGAATCTCACAGTATCCTATATTGTAAGTATAGTATCTTTATTAAAAAAAAAGTATTCTTGGATATTCTGATGTAATAATGATCACAATTTTTTTTTATGAATTGAACTTTATTGGATATTCTATATACCTTGTTTTGTTTTTTTTTTATACCATATTGTGTAAAATCTAAATTATTTCACAGTTTTATAGTTATAATCAAACAACAATTGATGTAATTTAAAAACGTAATACTCAGCATTTTTTTTAGATTTTAATGAAATTAATTTCAATAATTAAGATAAATATACATAATAATCAGATATTTATTATCATAATCATTAAGGACAGGTCACCCCATTAATCAAATACTATACAGGGGCATAGATTAAATTTATTTTTAATTAACATAATGAAGTAAGTAGATAAATGATCTAACAATATTTAATTCAATAATTTATTAAGTGAGAGTGGCAGCTAAGTGCTTATTAGTTGTTAAAACTATAAACTAAACAGTATTTCAAATATTAATACAAATAATTATCTAATTCAAACTTGCGGTTGGTTCCAATCACCCCAATTAATGGGGTAAAAGGGAATAGTGTGGGTATTATCTGTGTCGCCGTTTAATGGAGACTGCTAAAAATTAGGCGGATGGATAATTTTTCTGGTAACAATTGATATCAAGGCTAATGGGGCTATTAGAACTATTATTCCATCCGTCCTGTTAATGGGACAACAAAACTGGGGTGAATTGGAGCAAGCTTAAAATTATAAGAACCTACAGCAATTACTTTTTTCATGAACTATACCTAATTAATATTTTAATCAAATTACAAACAATGTAACTGAAAACAACTGTAAACTTTGTAATTGTAACTTTTGATAATGTGCACCCATTATAGCAATAAAAAATAGTTTTGTTAATGAATGGGTGAATGGAATAATGAATGAATGTATCTTATATCTCCATTAACTCCTTACGTAGGATTGTACTTAATTAACTGTGGTCTTAAATCTAAAGCTTTAGAAATAAGTACTTAATATTATTTATTTTCCATAATAATAATATGACTAAAATAACCTGACAATGAAAAAATATAGACATGGATTAACTTGTAGGGACTTTTAGTTAACACTTGACAGTTGTTAATGACATAACGTCGTAAGCGACAGTACAGGTTTTTGAGATATCAACCTAAGATCCTGACAAGATTTTGAAATATTTGGGTTGTGGGAAATACAATTTGGGACATGCATTTTTTTTACTCTTTTTGATTTTTTATCTACCATAATTTACCTATTCCAGTAATTAAAACATAAAAGTGCGGGTGAATCGATTCAGATGTCCGCTTACACTCCTGGATATATTGATATGCCGGAAGTAGGAAAAATATCTTAGGCTGAATACTATTAAAAAAATGTACGGTGGTTCGATTCTGCTGTCTGACATTATATACCTAATATGCTTCCATGTGTGTGTCTCTGTATGTATGTATTTACGTCCTTGCGTGCGGATGTATGTGTGAGTGTCGCATTCCGTAATCTAAATCGTAAATTGTCAACAATGACTGTTTTTCCATTTATACCACACGACTACGACAACGGAACGACGAAATCGTGATGTGAAACACTGTGGAGTACGTTTTCGTATTAATTATACTCCCGTTGTCGTTTTTATTCTGTGGTTTAAATTAAGAACCGGTCATTATGTTAAGATTATTGTGCAATATTGTTAAGTTTAAAAAATGTGTTTATATTTTAAATATCGAATACCAACATGTTTAAAGTGAATAATGATTTTAAAATCTTTGGATCATTGATTTTCTTTGTATATTGCAGTTATTTTACACAATTAAAAATGGATTTGGTTTTATTATAAATTTTAATTCACATAAACTGGAACATGTGATATGTACTGGCTGGTTTATGTAAATAGTGGTAATAAATTTCAAAGATGAATATTTTTTTTACTAGTTTAAAAAAACCGTTTATGAAACAATATCTATCTTATAAAATAAATAAATTTATCTGTGGCCTTTTTTCTTTTTGATGTTTGACGTGGAAATTATAAATGTTTGTGCTTTGAACGTGTATTATAAATTATTATTATGTTTACTGAGGCTACCAACTTAATAAAATATAATGTTAATCTCTGTTTGTTTAATTTATAAAATTCGTCCATTGCATTACAATACCTGTAATATTACCAATAAATTAGTACCTACCTATGATTAGGTACGTTTCGTAACGCGATGGTAATCTAGTAATAAATACCAGCCTATCTAGTAATTCGCTAAGAAATTTGCTTTCAAAAAGCATTGAATTCATAATTTTATGACAGTTTTCATTATATAAAGGAAGTTTCAAATAGCTACAATTTATTTATTTCATCATGTTCGCTTTATTGTTAGCAGCATTTACCGTGACTGTCTGTGCGGCTGAGGATGTATATGGTAAGTTTATTTTGTAAGAAAAACAGCGCTAGTGAGAATATATATATTTGGGACTGAAGTTTCATACATGTTTTACTTATGTTCCAATGACTCACGCACTCATAATCATAATCTTATGCGCGCCAAAATAAATGTTAATGTCAAGTGCATCCCACCGACCTCCAACGTAACGACCTCATTCATCCAATGATCCAATAACTACCTACAAGTCGTGTAGTGCAACTGTATCTCACCGACCTCTAACAAAACGACCTAATTCTATAGTTTCGTTTCTTCTACCACTACCAGGCGCCTTTAGCTTAGTCTTTGTTTAAATTTTGTTACCCGGGGGTAGATTTGATTATGTAGATAATATTACCTAGTAATTCTGCCTTCGCTTTGTTTTGCTTACCTACCCCTTATTATAAAAACCTGAAATAATTAATGCTAGACAATTTTATAAGGCGCCATAAATTGAACATAATCGTATTAATTCGTAAGTATTTTATTACTAACATAAGCAAAATAATATTAAATAACGTAAAAATTACAATATTTAAACAGCAAAGATATTAAACAGTAGTTAGCTCCATTGTAAGCGCGCTCGAAAAATTACTAAATTGACACTGTTCACCGACACAAATTTTGGATTTGTTCAAAAGTAAAATGAAAGCGAAAAGATGTTGCATATCGACCGTCGGACGAAGGACGACCGTAGGACGAAGAACATGACTTCCACTTCTGTTACTTTCTATTCTGTGGTCTTGTAGCCCCAATCTTGCACTAACGAAGTAATCGGTTGTTTCTTCGATATTGGATTTTTTTCTATCATATGTTTGTCTGAGCATCTTGATTTTTTATTTATTTCAGATATAAGACCTATAGTTATCGGCGGCAGCCGCGCAAATATTGAAGACGCTCCGTTCATGGCTCAGTACATATTGGAACAAGACAGATCTATATATCAATGCGGAGCTAGCATTATATCAGAGAGATTCGTTTTGTCTGCTGCCCACTGTAGAAAGTAAGCGGGCTGTACAACAACGAATATTTTATCACAAGTTTAATAGAGTCAGTACACAGACTTTGGTATCGTTTAGTAATCCATTTTAAAATCCTTTTACAGCACATCGGGTACACCAAGTATTAACTCCAGAGAATACGTCTTGGTAGGGTCAGATGTTAAGATGGCCGGTCAGATGGTAAACGTTGAAAGAGCTCTAGTCCATCCGCGCTACACAATGATCGAATATGACATTCTTATTTTGAAACTAGTTCGCGAACTGCGATTTACCGCCAAAATACAACCAATCAAAATGGCGGATCCCAACTTAGTTATTAAAGAAGGAGCCATTTTGGAAGTATTTGGTTTTGGATTAACTGAAAATGTAAGTTTTTAATTCAGTAATAAGTGTGTAAAAACAAATATTTAATAATTATACTAGGATTAACGTAATAATATTCATTACACGGTCTACGGTGGAATTTACCTATAACTTATTATTTCAAACAATAGGTTAATAAATACTCACGCAGGTGGATTCACTGCGATTAGCGAGTTTGAATTACGAAAAATATTCGTTATAAATTAATGGAGGAGGTATTTAAATAAGTTGATGGCAATCAAAAATAGTATAGTTTAGGAGAAATCCTTCGCAAAAATAGCCGAAACAGAGGTCACTTTGCATATTTATTTTGATTATTTTAAATTGTATTTTAAATAATTGGAAAAATTAGCCGCTGCTGCTTCGTATTGAGTAGATTAACATAATATATATCTTTTGGAATTGACTAACGATGATAAACCCTGTGAAAAATAGCCCCCCATTTAACGTAGGTATATGAGTGATGCGTGTCCGTCACTAAAATCAGTTTGATAGCGTGGGTATTTTTTATTTTATGAAATAAAGTAAGTATAAAATTTATCTTCGTGGACATGGAATGTTTACACGCGTCTGCGTTGCGCCTGAGGATCAAGAATCACTTAACCTATTAATACATCCGAATATTCGGTAGGTAATAAATAAAATAATTATTTCAGGGTTCTCTTGCAAACTATTTACTGAAAACGAGGGTCCCAAACGTCGATAACAAGATATGCAAAGCAATGTATTCGGAAAATGAATACGAGGACTATACCACAATTATATGCGCAGGAGTGCGGGGAAAAGATAGTTGTAAGGTAATTGTAATCACAGGATGACCACTTCCTACTTATATAATTATGCATTATCTTTATTAAAATATAGCGTATGCATGTTTTTCTGTGAAGTTCTTCCTATAAAGCTTGGCTTTGTAACAAAATGCTTTTAATAGATGCATTAAAAAAAGTTCCTATTGTAGAGATGGAATTATTGCACTTAGAATTTATTTTCATGATGTAGATTCTATTATTGTCTACTAGCTTTCCGCCCGCGGCTTCGCCCGCGTGGATTTCGGTTATATCATGCGACTTTTACGCGATAAAAAGTATCCTATGTCCTTTCTCAAGTTCAGTTCTATCTTCATACCGAATTTCATCAAAATTGGTTCAGTGGTTTAGGCGTGAAAGCGTAACAGACAGACAAAGTTACTTTTGCATTTATGATATTAGTAGGGATTTATTTCAGGGTGACAGCGGCGGTCCCCTCATCTATGGTAATGTTTTGGTAGGAGTGGTGTCTCGCGGAGTGCCTTGTGGTTCGATTATACGTTTACCCGGTACCTACACTCGCGTCTCAAGCTTCAGACAGTTTATAGATGATGCTATGAATACTATGTAGTGAAAACATTATGTAGATAGATTAAATGTTAAAATATGTTAGTGACAGTGAATGTAAATTTAATGATCATTGACAAATTATTTATCCTGTTAAATTTTTTCTCATATAATTGATAGACCTTGAATATAAGTTCGTAAAATCTTCAAATAAAGACTTTCATTTAAGAGATTAAATTGACATACAATAACAAAATGGATGAAAATGATACGATCTTATTTCAATGGAACATTATCGATAGAATGCCAAATTTATCGAATTATTCTACTAAGACGCAATTGAAACTAGATTTAAGCATTTGTACCTAATTGTAAATTACAGAATTTTGTCTTGTTTTTACTGTTTCATTTATATACCTACCTATATTTTTAACGTGTACATTATTATAATTATTTATTTAACTATCTACAGTTTAAACCTAAATCATCAAAGTAATAGGTACGAGATGACACAGTATTTTTCAAGCAGTTGTGTTGTGCAGGATAGCATAAAATGTAATGGTTCTATTTTTAAAACAGAATACCTACTTTTGTATCAAAAGTAGATCACTAACACACAGACCTATATCAGAAAGAGCACTAAACGTTGTTGGCATACCATGTAAAAAAAAAATAATAAAACAAAACGAATCTTTTTAGTGGCAATATTTTATTCTTGCTTTAAAATTTAATTACATTCTTAAACATTAATATCATCAATTGTCTACATCTAATTCGGGATGTAATCCCTAAGCTATACGAACGTTACAATGTGTATTTTACTCTTGTGAGCAGTTTATTTCAAGTAAAACACAGAGTAACAAAAATAAAATCATCACAATGATTAAATTGGTCAAAAGACACAGACTAATAAATATCGATCATTCTCAAATTTTGTCCTCTGGATAGATTCTCGCAATACTCAATTTCTTTTGTATTTTAGCTTAATTACGCATTATAAAGGTCATTAACCCCAAGGGCGATTCCCTTACTTACAAATTAAGTTGATTTACATTTGAGTTACTACTCTTAGGTAGATATTTTCGCAACGCTAAGGGGGGTGGGGTGGATTTGCCCGCATGCCCGCCTCTGGCTTGACTTTAATGCTTTAAATTACTGTTCTTAAAGTGAATCAAGCTAAACTCATAATTAGTAGCTCAATAAAGAGCGACAAATACCTACCTACATTCTTTTTTTTTTAACCAATATTGTTACTCTGTGGTATACTTAAGGCTACGTTATTTGATTTTAAAGTAACAGTGCAAGTACTTGATCAGTATATTGCATATAAATACATATAGTTTTAATTATTCGCCAGTTTGATAAGTCCGGTGAAATTATACAAAAATCCCCTAATTCACTTTTCATTTCAGCGTAAACATTTCAATTACAAAAATGAAGCAACAGACATTTTTTTTATTTCATTACAATTGTGAAAAAATTGTGTAAGTTCACCGGATTCAAAATATTTTTAAATAACAGAATAGAACAGAAAAAAAAAATTGTTCCATGCTTGCTGGTCATAAGCTTAATTACAAAAAAATACGTAAGTAGCGTTATGAAAATAATTATTTGGTTTTTAGGTTCATACAATTTAAAAGCGCTTGAAAATCTTTGGATGTTTTGTACCAGACTCTTAAAGTACCAGATTCACGCCAAACACAGACCAAAAATATACTTTTTACGTTTTTTTTAATAATTCTTGCAATATTTTTAACGGACTTTATGAATATTATAGGTATTTAACAGATTAAATAAGCATTATGACTAAGTACTTTAGACCTGTTTCACCTCAGCTTTCTTTAAGAAAGTCTAATTTTACAAACTGGGCATTGACTGTCATCGAATTCATAATTTTTACATGCCTACAAGTCTTATTTATCGTTTGTTTCTCTTATAGATAAATAGAGAGATACAGAGAGGTAGTAATTAAATTGCAAAGGGAAATATAATTTTAAGAAATGAATTTTTAAAAAGAAATGAAACTGAAGTTTCAAAATAACGAATACCTGCAGACCTACGAGTATATCTACAGACCTGCATACTAACTCTATATATTTTTGCGATTAGAACTTTTTTACGATTTTGGCATTCAAGTCAAAAAAAATTGGACTCACAAAAAATAAGATTTAATTCGAGTATTAGTGAGTACCCAGTTTATAAAACATATTCTATTATGCCTATTTATTACAGCGCCTTTAATTTTCGAGGTAGACAGAATGTTAAATTTCGTTCGAACTATAAAAACACTTAAAACTAATTATGAGTAATAGTGCAACTAATTATATTTATCATAAATTAAAATAAATAAAACAAAGAATACCGACATAATTTAATATATTCGAATGCAAGTTAATTTTTCATATTTAATAAGCACTGTTATGCAATATAATAAACAAATTATTAGTAATAAAAAAATAAATTAATATTAAAATGAAAATGACATTTAATGAACATTAAACCATTTCAAATGATTTCAGGCTAAAATAAATCACAAATTAAACATTTCATTATAATAAAAACACGCGTTTTAAAATTTCACATAAATAAATTTACAGTTAAACTGATCATTTAAGTCTACCCCATATTCTTAACGAGTGTGCGTTCTACGCTTTCACATTGAATCATTAATCCGTTATCATAACGAATTGTTTCATTATTATTAATTTAACGTTATCGTTATATATCGTTATCTATAAGGTCCGTATTATCGGCAAGATAGTCTGCGATGGATTTCAATTCACGTAAAGGATAAAAAAGTAGTTTTTAATATCTTGCATTTCTTATTTAACACGAATCTATCTCTTCGTGTACTTTTTAATTTTGCAAAGCATTGTATGTATGTAATGTATGTTACCTGTAAAATACTGCGTGGTTTTACATCGCATATCAATTGCAGATCTGTCTAAATAAAAACTAAATGCAGTTTTAATCTGTCTGTCCTTATTACACTATAAGTTAAAGAACAGGACCGACATTATCATTCGTTACTATATTTGCCTGCTTTAAACACTGTTTTTGTTAGTGTTTATGAGACACTTAACACGTTAAGGGTTACGTCTGGTAATCCTATTCTTTACCTAATGAAGCAATTCTCGCTGACAGAATTGCATATTAATACTTTCTAATAACGCAGTTACCTAGTTATTATCTGAGCTATTTCAATTTTAGCAAGCCTTTATGTAGTTCTTATAAGTTTTATATTGATTAAGTAAACAAAAATTCATTCTTAAAAGGCTTAAAAGGAAGATAATATACCATTCTTGTTTATAATCTGAAAGTCAAATGTTCTGTTTTTATAATTTACTTATTCGAAAACAGTTCTAGAATTATTAATAAAACTAATTTTCATAGTGTGTTGATACAAATTCTAAGGAACTTTGCAACAAGTTTTTTTTTATATTTTAATGATAATTTATAGAAACAAGCCTAGAACATTGTAACAATATATCTACGCTTTCTGTGTAACAGTGACTAGTCAATCGCTTGCAACATTTCGTTAATTTTCAACTAGAACTTAACTATATCCATTATCGAACGTAGATTTAAGAATGTCTTGTTTTAAAGATATCACGCATACTCTTGCCTTTTAAGCTAATAGTCACTCAATCAATATTCAATATTTTTACTATTCTTTACGCCGATTTGTTTAAAAATTCCGTAATAGGCAACTAATTCTCACTAGTTACAGTTTATTTAAAATTTCAAATACAAAATCGCGTTTTCGATTTTTTGATGGATCTACATTTTTTTTATTCATATTTAATTACATATGTCATAATGATAATAGTTAATTGACTTTTTAAGTTCAAAGTCGAATTAATGATTTAGTTTTGTTTTTTCTTGATTTTCTTTACGATCATATTTAATACAGTTATACACTACACTGAGTTATCCTTATCCACTGTACGTATCACAGCGTATTCCTAAACGATATAAACATTGAGTCGTGTACCTAATTGAATTGTTCTACAAATACTACAAATATCTAAGAAACTGTAGGTGAACATATACCATCAAATTGAGTCAATATAATTCCAGAAACTTTTCATATACGAGTTAGATAAATGTTTTGAATAGTACTATCAAATGTTAGCTATCACTTCAAATTTCCAAGCTATATTTATATCTTGTAAAATAGACTGTATTTAAAAAATAATAATCTACTATTTCAGATCTCCAGTCTCCCAGATCAAATGAGACTCAGTAATCTTCAAAAAATGGTTTGTATAAAATAAACGATTTCATTAACAGAATTCGACACACTTTTTCTATTATTAGAATATTAAAATTAGGAGTTATTAGGTTGTAATACGTAAATGAGATGTTAGTAGTAGTTAGTAACTTTAAACCTAGTACTTGTAAATGGAATCGAGTCTAGTTTGTTCATCTTATGTATGTTATATTGATTAATAATGCTGCATCCACACTGCAGAACCTATTATGAAATAGAATTTGGGACATTATTACATCCAATCATTTTTAGACCACAAATATCATTCTCAACGCGTGGTTATAACATTCAACTCATTTATTTTGAACTGACAAAGTATCTATAACAGTTGTTGTGTTCAATAGTTGAGTAATTAGATCAGATATCACTGTGGAGATCATACATTGATTGCCAGTGTATATTCTCAAACTCCATAAAAACTGTCGTGTGGATGCACCATAAACAGAATTAAGCCTCGTAATGGACATGTATTTAGGTACAGATTACACTTACCTTAATGGAGATTACTTAATTTGGAATCAAACAATTACAGCTGATCATAAAGGAAACAGCTTGACAACTTGTCTTCTAATTCATTGTTCGACTATACTAACTTCAAGACTTCTGTCTCCGCAATAAATATTATAATTAAGCTTATCACTAAGATATCTACAGAAAAGCGTTAGATCATGGAGGTCAATCATTGCCATTCATTTTGAAGACATTCTGACGGCCCATTGGCTTCATTGCGAGACGAATTCCCGGTCCTGAGGGTAGTTTCGTATCTAGAACATCCTCTTCACTACTGCTAGAGCCGTCGAACCGACCGGACGTGCGGACTTCGCCTTGTTCTGAATCTGACTGTCAATAAAATAAAATAAAAATTAGTAAAATTGTGTACGTATTGTTTTAAATCTAATACTGTAAAAATGTTGTGAGATGTTATTTAGGAAATAAAAAGGTTATTATACTACTAATAGGTATTAGTGAGTCAGAAATAAAGCCTGAAAACATGCAAACTATACAATACTCATGCATTATTATTTATGAAGCTACTGAGAAATGAAAATGTTACCACAAAATTAGGTATTTAAAACCTCAGAATAGGTGTTTAATATGTCATAACAATATATAAATTAATATTTAAACATAAGTATTGTTATATTTATATTTATTTTATAGCTAAAGTTACATATTGCAGTGTATTATAGTTATAGTGTAAAATTTAAATAGAATAAAAATAAATGTCCCTAATTAAATCAAACTTATCCAAAAGAAAGTACACGATACTTGTTTCATATTATTTACAAATTAGCAGAAAGAAACATAAGCTTGAAAATAAAAGTCAGTGCATTAAACAAGGTTTTAAATTAACGTGATTTAATAATAAATAACTATAGGGATATTACGAACACGTAAATTATTCAACTAAATTATACAAGGGTCCAGTACAAGTGTAAGGAAAGAAAAATCTCTGACGATAGTTACATCTTTCATAACATAATCTACATTAAAAAACTTTAAGTATCAAAGTTAGTTTTTAATTTAAATAAATTAAATCATCACTAAAAACGTATAAAAAATATTGAATCTCACCTAAGTATATATCTTTTATACGTTTCTACTAAACCAAGTAAAATAATTATAAAATATAAACTTTACTGAAGTGCTTAATTCTTCTATATATTTGACGTTAATTTAAAACCTTGTCAACATAATATTGTAATCTAAACAAGCATGTATAAACGAGCGGGACAAACATCTATTTCTTGCTGCGGCGCGCGATGCTGGTCGGCAGTCGCTTGCTGGGCCGCTCCTCGCTGTCCAGACCCTAGTTGTTAGGTTACACATATTTACATTAGAACGTGTCTAGCAACAACTAGCTTACAATTAGCATTTCAAAAAACAATGAACACCAAAGAAAGTTTTCTTATTATGCATGTTTTTGTTTTATTCTTTCAAATTTGTTACTAATGGAAAGTTGTTGGTCATCCACAATATAGGGAATCCTAGTGAGGGACCAACTTATCCTGCCATTATTGTGTAATTAATTTGTGCCATACAAATTATAAATGATTGAATGTTATACAAGATGTAACAAAAATCGTGTAAATTATTAGCTTATTTTATTTGATTAAATTGACAAGGTAATTTATGTTATTTTTAAGGACTTATGTGTATACCTAACGTAATGTATAAGCCCATAGAAATTTTATCTATTTATCAAGTGATTTTTGTATAAAAGTAGCTCATAGATGTTGATCTATTTATCGATCTTTATAATACCCATTTACAAAACTAGCATTGTGAAATTAAATAACAACAAAAGTGTCACTCAAAAAATTTGCATTCTAAGGAATTCCGACGTATATTCAGAGCTTTTGAAACAACTCTTACATCAAAATCGCCAATAGTGAATCTGGTGGCGGCGTCGGCGACAAGCTGCGCAGGCGCAGGCGGCGCGCTCTCGGGCGACAGCACCTACACCAGCGTGTTAGTGGCGGATTAGTCACAAAACATTTGATTAACACAAAACTATTTGTTATTTACATTAAACAGTTGATTATCGACATTTAACGGCTCATTATCGAGATTTAACAATTCGTTATTAACATTTAATTATTGGTTATCAGCATTTAACAACTGGTTATTATTGATTATTTACGTGTAATTATTAATGATTGACATACAACTGATTATTGACATTAACAATTTGTTATTTACATAAAAACCATAGAGCATTAACACAAAGTCAATAATTACGTAATTGAATTAACAAGCAACTAATTGTATTATATCAACAAATAACGGTTCGTTAACACATAATTATGTTACACAACATGATATTATAAATATAATTATTTCAATATATGTATATGGAACGTAGTGGTAAACACAAAAAATATATAATGAAAATAATGATATTGTATTAACTGTAATTACGTATATAATAATATAAACTGTAATTATTATTATAAACGGATATAAAAATAGCAATTATAACAGATTTACTTAATTTATTTAAATTAAATTGTATTAGCTTTTTTTTACTTAAAACGCAGTTAGTTGCTTAATACATTTTTTTAATCTCCGTCTTTTTTACTGACTTAATTACAATCTTCTGTATTCTTCTTAACATTTCTTCATTCTTCTGGACAGATTCTATCTTCTTGCGTCGTAGCCAAGGAACTGAATGCATGCATGACAAATTGTAGAGTAAATAAACACTGCTACAATTTATTAGGCACGCATCCTGTAGCTGGCTGCTTTCTTCTTTATAAAGTACTAATGATTCTTCTTTAAAAGACATACTGATTCTTCATTTTTGTCGTTTCAATATAGTTCATAATTTTTTTGTCTATTTTAACAAAAAGATCGTAGTTGGATTAGTTATAAATACTGTTTTTGTTAATTTAAGAAGAGAAAGAAGAATTGTTTTTAAGAAGAATAATTATGATAATTATCTATTGTGTAATTCAAATTAATTAAGTGTCGGACTAAAAACATTCTAATCTTTTGTTTTCTTAATTATAAATACGTATAACTTAAAAAGTTGCCTTTAATTAAGTATTTATAATAAGTGTAAATAACTATAAACTCTTAAACTTTAAAAATTAAATGTCCATTTATTTGTTAAATAACACCATACATAAAAGAATATTATTATGTTCCTATGGCTATAGGCAATAATATTTATAGATCAAAATTTTCTTCATAAAAGGTACGAGAAATAATTTTATTACATAACAATTACATTGAGTAATTTTATTACATAAGAAATGACATTACAATAGGTACCTACATTCTAAATCTAAATTCAAACTAGTGACATGGCAAAAGCAATTTTTGTTCACATTTTAAACACATTCAAAATGAACTATGAAGAATAATGTTCTGGAAGAAATAGAAATGGATATATGATCAACTAATAGTAGAAAAGACACACACAATGCATTACATAAATGTAATTTTTTTAATAAAAACCTTTTTTCTTGAACATATTTAGTTTTTTTTTTAATATTAAAAAAATAAGAAGGCTTACTTTTGAATTCGATTTCATTTTTGTCAAAATTTTAAGATTTGTTTTTTTCTTAACCGATAAATATAAGAAGAGAATTTAATATTGTTAATTAATTTCTTAACTACATATTAAATTTAATATCTTCAACAATTAAATGACAAAAACTTTGAATCTGCTACAATACAAGTAATTATATTATTTATTTGTAAAATAATATAATACTTCTAACATTACATTAAAGTAACATTGGCGCCCAACGTGGGACCACGATTTCAGTTCATTCACTAAAGAATGAAAATTGAATGAATGGAATGAAACAAATAATGTCTTAATAGATCATTTGAGTATATAATCAATCTTCATTGTAAGCCTTCTGATTTTTACCCTATTATACTTCATCCGATAATATGTATATGAGACACAGTACTACACCCACTACCGTTCCACTTTCTATCACTAATAAAAGAATTACATACACAAAGGGACCAAAAATCTAAAGTAAATACACACGGAAATAAACATTTTGAGCGTAGCTATTATTGGAAAATTGAAATCAATATGAATATAAGCTTTAAGCAAAGGCTATTAAGGTTGAAATTGCATAAATATATTATTTCAACTAATTCGAGACAAAAGTACGATTAGGGAGAGTTTTAAAGTATTTTTTGTACGGAACTATGTATGTATGTAATTATTTGATTAGTAATCGACGCGTTAACACTATATTCTATTACTGGCAAAATAGTTAAACAAAGAATGTAAACGAGAAATTGATCAGTACTTTATATGAACGAGACGACAACGACAGCAGCAGGGGCACATTTGTATGTAATCAGTAAAAATGAAAAAAATAAGAAAAATTGAATGCTGAAATGGGGGGTTGGAGAAGTTATTAAAAAAAAAATCAGCTTTGTCACTCTTACAATTAAGACGAATCTAATGACACCCTATGTTGTAATCTACCAATCCGTTTAGTCTATAGAGCGTGACAAAGAAAAAGACATACATACATACATACGCTTTAATACACCCTTACATATTACCCTTACTACATAGTCGGGTAAAAACGTACTGCACATTACCACACTTGACGACATCGTCCACGACATTTTCATACAAAACTTCCACTGCTGTCGTAGTCGTATCGTTTAAAGAAGACCTATCCAATGGTTACTGTTAAAGGAAAATGAGTTCTATTTCTATAACAATAAGTGCTATATTGACTACTCACGTCCTGGTCGCTCATCATCTCTTTAGTAGAGACGGTGGTCTCGATCCTCCTGATGGAGCCCTGGTGGATGTCCACGTCCAGGGCGAGGCACTGGAACCGCCTGAGCAGCAGGACCACTGGGATCGGGAGCACCCCCGCCAGGATCATCGCCACGGCTATCCCGAGCACCCAGTTTGGATACGGGGTCTTTTCCACCCGGCCCTGGGGAAATTTGATAAAATTAATATTTGAATTAAATCAACATTATATTTTAACAGTAATAACTTTTTTAACGTTATAGTGTAATTACCTAAGTTAAGTTTTTACCTGTTTATTAGGATCGAGAAAAAAATTGCTTAAAAATCACGTTTGTTGTATGGGAGCCCCCTTTAATATTTTAATTTTTTTATTTTTAGTATTCGTTGTTATAGCGGCAACGGATATACATAATTGTGAAAATTTCAGCTTTCTAACTATCAACATTTATTAGATACAGCCTGGTGACACAGACAGACAGACAACGGAGGTTAAGTAATAGAGTTCCGTTTTTACCCTTTTAGGTATGGAACTCTAAAAACAATATCCCTAACACCATTCCAAAGTGGAAATCTTACCAAGTCAGCATTCCAAGCACCATAAGTCGGTGGATTGATGAGCATGAAGACCAGGGAAGACAGCAGGATGCAGGTCACTATGAAAGGCCCCACGTATCGCCAGGTCACCTGCCAGTACCATCCTGGTCTATAGCCCGTCATCTCGTAAATGTCGTTGGAGAACCTGGAAAATATGTGATCAATAATGTGTATAACCGAAATAACTAAATATAACTAGAAAATTCGACCAGTAACATTATTAATTACAACTTTAAGGGCCTGTTTCACAATCGTTGAGTAAAGTTCTAAGTAAGCTACTTTGAACTTATTTGCACGGTAAACCAGTAAATTGCGTTTCACAATTTCACTTTAATTTACGGATGATTGTGAAACGTATAGAGAGTTAACGGAAGGTTTTCTCTCTGAGTAGCTTACTTTATAAATAACTACTGACATATTTACTTATAGATTGTGAAACAGACCCTTAACAACCTTATTTGAATTTGACACGAAAACGCTCTAAACTGTCATGGTCTCTCGGATGACGTTACGAAGTGCAAATTACTACTGAAACGTCAACGACAACAACAGCGAACGCACTCCGTGACGTCACGACTTCTGATTGCTGTTTTCTGTCACGTGACTACAATGTTTTTTTAATGTTATAAATCACTAAAAATTAAATTAATCATTGAATTTTATATTAAATTATTCATTTCATTGAAACCTAATAGTAATAATAAAGCTATAAATACTAAACAATACAACTTATTTGTTCTTGGTGGACACAAGCCTATTCTATACGGTAGAAGTGAAATAGAAAGCAGTGATAGCTTAGTGGTTTGAAACACATAAATTATACGATTGACTTAAATCTGAATTAAAAATTAAAAATTGTTTATTTAATTAGTAATGCTAAGAGATCGAAAGTATTTATGGAAGAGAGGGGCATCTTGGCACAGGTAAATGTTTACTTTAGGATGTCTCAACGGCGACATTAAGCTATGTAAATGTATCTCTTGTTTATAAGTAAATAAAGAAGATTGCCCAAAAGTGGTACAGGTTTGTCTGAAGGCTCAAGATAAAAGTAATATTAAAATTATTCTCTCCAATTTAGACTTTGATTTAACCATTAGAAAGTTAATTTTAAACAGGGGATCTTCTAAAGTATATTATTGGG
Organism: Lerema accius; assembly: GCA_001278395.1. Taxonomy (NCBI): domain Eukaryota; kingdom Metazoa; phylum Arthropoda; class Insecta; order Lepidoptera; family Hesperiidae; genus Lerema; species Lerema accius. The sequence continues at coordinate 43,586 of LGAG01000644.1, read as the reverse complement.
AATAATATTGTTATCAAATCTAACAGTAAATATTAAATTCAATTCCTTACTTCTCATGTCCATAGATGTAAACAACGGCGATCATCTCGAGCAACGCGACGACCACAAGCCCGATAGTTCCGGCGAATGAGTCGAACATCTTGAGCCAATACTCGCCCGCGCCCGTCGTGAATATCAGACCCACGAAGAAACAGAACGTGCATACTGACCCTGAAAATTAACGCTAATAATAATAAACGCTAACACACTCATACCCCCGCAGTAGGATTCCCTGTGTCGCGGTTGACATGGACAACACTAATAACACATCACTAAAATAACATCACTAACACCCATGACCCGAGAACACACATTTATCTGTCGCATAAATATCTGCCGCGGCCGGGAATAGAACCCGGGACCCCTCGCTTCGCAGGCAGGCTCACTACCAACTAGGCTAGGAGATTGTTGTCATGAATAGGTATTAAAACAAAAGGGACTGTATCAAGGACACGGCTGTGTTGCTACTAAAAACGTATGTATTTTTATGTATATTCGTATATTTGATCTCTCGGGGAGTTTCTTTCCCCTTTCATCGCCTCCATACTAAGGCACCTTTAAGAAATGGGAATACATTCAAAAAAATTACGTGCATAAGACTATCATTGAATAAATGATTTTTTGATTTTGATCTGACTTTACATTTTGTAAAAACGAAGAAAAAAAAAGAACTGCTGGAAGAAATTTCTAGAAGAAATAAGCAGAAGCTATTGTACGAATTTTCTGCTACAATATATCCTTTAAATGTAATCGTGTACATTAAATATTAAATTAACTCTTCTTCTTCTTCTTCTTATAATAATACTAGACGATGCCCACGGCTCCGCCCGCGGAAAAGTCGATAAACAAAAAATTGATTTCGTCCCAAGGGAACCTATAATCGGGATAAAATGTATCCTATGTCCTATTCCTGCATGCAACCTATCTGTGTACCAAGTTTCAGCTTAATCCGTTCAACGGTTAGAGCGTGAAGGAGGGATAAACATCCAAACATCCAAATATCCAAATATCCAAACATCTTTACAAACTTTCACATTTATAATATTAGTAGGATATAAAAATAGCTGTTCGTTTGTCTCGCAAAAACTCTACAACGGCTGAACCGATTTGGCTAACTTTAGTTTTAAATTACCTAACGAAGTCTAGTGAAACTTTAAAATGTGAGTAAGTATTAAAAAATGTTCAGTTCATCTTTTAATTTCATCGATTCTGAGGCGGTACGAAGTCTGCCAAGTCAGCTAATAGTAAATAAATAAATCTTACCAGTAATAACAGGCTTGCTCATTCGTTTGAAGAAGTCGATGTCAAAGATGGTACAGAGCATGCCTTCCATGATCCCGATCTGGCTCCCCAGGCCCAGAGAGAGCAGCATGAGGAAGAATATGATGGACCAGAACGGGGCCGGGGTCAGTTGGAGAATAGCTTGTGTGAATACTATGAAAGCTAACCCTGTTCCTTCTGCTGCCTGTAAATGGAGAATAAAATTTATTCGTGGAGAATGTCAATAAATAATGTTTTATCTGGCGTTAGAAAGACCAATGTTTTACTAGTGTATTTATTTATTTATTCTTTATTGACCATAACACAATCACGGTACTAATGGCGAGCTTATTGCTTTATGCATTCTCTACCAGCTAACCATTGGATTAATCAGAGATACCACGAAAGGCGGTTATTAAAAGGTGGTTTACAAATACATAAATATTAAATGTACATATATTATAAATACTATATAAGGTAAGGTGGGGTAAGACAGACATACTTTTATCCAAAACAGGAAACAAAGGGTATTGTGAAGAAGTTGTTTGTCCTACTGTAGAGGTAAAAGGTTATA
>LGAG01000644.1:20734-41691 GCA_001278395.1 Lerema accius | reverse complement strand
CTATCTTACACACTAGAAGAATTTCGTAAATAAGCTATACGTATCGAGATAATAGACAGTGTCAGTCTTACCCCGGTGGCAGTCTTACCCCACCTTACCTTATATACAATGATTTAATGACTACCAAAGTAGTAGGTCTTGGGATGTTTTTTAAATGTAGTGTACGTCCATTTCTTTGGCACGCTATACAGCCAAAATGGCTTTTAACAAATGAGGATTCATTAGATTCGTCTCCATTGTAAAAATGACATAGTCAACATAATTTTTTGTTATCCCCAATTTTGTAGCAGCTTTTGTTTTTCTGTTATTAAAGAGTAAAAATTAAAATTAAAATTATTTTCTCAGTAAGTGAATTTATCAAATTCTTTAGAAATAAATTAATCTTAATTTAAGTGTTTCTCAAAGTGTATCTTACCTCTTCCAACTGTCTGCTCATGGCGCATCCGGTAAGGTTGAGAAACGCTGTCGTCGAGCTGTTGAGAGTAGGGTACATGACCTCATACTCCTCTTGCGTAGTGTTCAGGGTGAATGACCCGACATGGTGCAGGGCAAGGACCTTGATCTCTCTGAAAAAGTATATCATTGTTTCATAAAACCTTTTTTATTTATTTATATTAAATTTTTTTTTTTTTTTGGGTTCCTATTTTAAAATTACTTTTTTTTATAGAAGTTAATGTAATCACAAGTGGTAGGTAGATGAATTAATAACTAATTTGATTCTAATAGAATCACCCGCGACTCCACCCGCGTAATTTTGCCGTTTTTGCAATATTTTTTATTGCTGCCCCTCTCCTATTCATCTTAGCATGATGTTATATAGTCTATAGGCTTCCTCGATAAATGGACTATCTTACACTAAGCGAACTTTTCAAATCGGTTCAGTGGTTCCTGAGATTAGTGCGTTCAAACAAACAAACTCTTTAGCTTTATATTATTAGTATAGATAACTAGGTATAATTATTATGATGTTAGTGATTTAATTTACTGTATTATGTGAAACGAAATAAAAAAAAAAATAGATATTTAAATTGCAACTCTTTGATTTTGTTTTGTAAATCCGATGATTTTTCCGATGTACCAAACAATTTTTTTTTTTACTTATTTATAAATCAGCATAGTCAGAGTGGCTCACGTATACCCTGTTTTTTTTCACTGCGGACTAAATTGACACATGCAAATGTCAATTTTTAAAATAATGTTACCAGCTTTTTAGTAATAGTGTTGTATTACGATACCGGTTTTATGAATCGTAACTTTTTACGGTTACCTCTTAATTTTATAATTATTTGACAATAGACGAATCTTTTAAAAATGATGATAAATATGAAAATATTAGATAAAAAAATATATATTTATTAATTTTAATTACTTATTACACTAAGTAAATATGACTTTTATATAAATTTGATGTTGAATAATATGCAATAACAAGTTTTTAACAGGAACTACACTCTAATTGGTCGATGGACTGTAGCCAATGCCATAAATATTGCAAAGACACATTTTTGTAATTATTACTGAAAATCGGTAGAAGATAGAAGTTACGGTAGTGGCACATCACTATTAATGTTTCATAAAAAACTAGCAACACAACTAATGTCAATTTAGTCCGCAGTGAAAAAAAACAGGGTATAGTCATATAATATTACCTTTGGAAATTCATTCAAGTGACGATGTGAGAGAGAGCTAGAGGTCTAGTCCCCTAATTAACGTAGTAATTATCGTTGTAAGTAGACACCGGCGCCGTCATAATAATTCGTCGTTGTCCGTCAGTTTATTGAACGTTTAATATTAATAGTTCTGTTTGTTTGCAATCACAACCAATTTATCACCGCACTGTGCAATTACTGGTTCAAAGTGCATATTGTCAACATACATTGTTTAAAATATTACCAATAATGTTAATGTATTATACAATATTTTTGATGTGAAATGTGGTGACGCTTGCCGTGGCGACGGGTCGCCATGCTATACAATTTGTCTGTCTGTCTGTCTGTTTGTACCGGCTAATCTCTGGAACAACTGGACCGATTTTGACGAGGCTTTCACTGGCAGATAGATAATTTAATAAGGAGTAACTTAGGCTCCTTTTTTTCCTTTCTTTTCCGCATAACTTTCCCGAAGCGAAGCGAGGTCGGGTCCACTAATCATTATTATAAAAACATAACTACATTTTTCTTCTATAACGACTGAAGCGCCACAATACATATAAAAGTTCCGTGATTTATTATTACTTTTTATTATACTACATACAGCCTCAACTATAAAAATATTGTGAGTAATGGCACAAGCGGTCGTGATACTTTTACGACCTCGTAAGTGATTCTGAATCTTGGCACTTGGCTGTTATAGTTTTATTGTAATCGCTCTGAAAACCTTGAGTTTGTACCCGATACGGCAAGCGGGAATGGTTTCCGAGAAAGAATGACAATCTCTTTGGCACGCTCAACAGTCTAAATGGCTTGGTGTTATTGGATTCGATTATTTATTATTATTGTGGGAGTGACGTAGGGTTTTTTTTTATCATAGATGAAAAATTTTAGCACTCGCATTTTTTGTTCTTTTTACTAACAATTTTTGATTTTATCCCTTTTTTAATCAATTTGGTTAAAAAAATAACACAACAAAAGTATCTAAGTTTACGGTTGCATAGTTTGTCTTTAATTTTTCATACAATCCAGTAGGTATAATTACTATAAAAAGGTATTTTTAAATGCTACACTAAACCAAAATAACCACATTGCATACCCAATTTAACTAACCAAAAATAAAAAAAACACACACATTTGCCCACAAAAAAAATTATACTTGTGAAAGACCCACCCATTTGCCCACCAAAAAAAAATTAACTGGTGAAAAACTCACACACTCACCCACCAAAAAAAAAAAATAACTTACTTGGTAATACATTTCTCGACCATAGTGAATGCTTTGAATCCCAGTATACTGAAGATGACGACGGACGCGTAGATCGCAGTCAGGGCGTTACACACAGACACTAAGAGGACGTCTCTCACGCAGTTGTTATTTGGTGGATTGTACGACCCGAATGCTATGAGCGAACCGAACGCGAGCCCAAATGAATAGAACACTTGGGTCGCCGCGTCCAACCACACTGTAGGATCTAGAAGTTTCTCCAGCTGAAAATAATACACTCAGGTCAGTGTAATGCGGTTCGCTTGCTACATATTCCCGGCTGGGTAGTGACCCTGTCTGCGAAGCGAAGGGTCCCGGGTCCGATTCCCGGCCGGGGCAGATATTGGTGACAGATAAATGTTGTTCTCGGGTCATGGGTGTTGCTACGTTTGTTAGTGTTGGACTACTGAACCCATTATTAAATAAAGGAGGAGTACTACTCCCATCGTTACAACAGACCAAAAAATATGAGTGCCAGAGTACACTATACAAAAGGCCGTCTTAGTCCTCAGGGGTAGCAACGCATCTTATGAACTTCGAGTGGGATATATACTAGCGATTGCTAACTGGACTACTAACAGGACTAACCTGTACTAATAGTACTAACTTCCGTGGTCCCCACACTAACGAATTAACAACTAATATTCTCATTAACATCTATTACTAACAGGACCTAATAACCAACTAACAGTCCCGCCTTAGTCCTACTCGAAGTTAGTTACGATGTCCATGGGCGGCAGGAGTTGGTGGTACTGTCAGCTCGTTTGCTATCTTAAAACCATAAAAAAAGACTCCGTCTTCAAAAAAAAAATTTGGATATAGCTGTGTCATTGACTGCTGTGTGTTGTACGTGAATTCGTTTATATTACAGGTTAGTTTAAAAAAATGTTATGTATTTTCTTAAGGCATAATTCACGTCGTAAAATAACCTCAAAATGGCAACGTATCCATTCCACCTATCCTAAATCGAACATAGAGAAATTTAAAGCTTACCTTTGGTTTGTACATATGCCAGATGCCATCTGAAGAACCTGGCAAGGTGATTCCCCGTATGAAGAATATGGTCAGCACCGCATACGGAAATAGTGAGGTGAAATACACCACCTAGAAATATACTGATTTATTTACACACTCATAGGTAATGCACATAGCTCAGTGGCTTGTGTCGATCCTAAACGATCATCGAAGTTAAGCAACATAATTTCGGTCAAATAATTGGTGCAAAGTTGCAAAAAATTCTTGAGCATAACAGCATTTTACCACTGGTTTTTAAGGTTCTGTATCTAAAAGGTAAAAACGGAACTCTATTACTAAGCCTCCGTTGTTTGTCTGTCTGTTTGTGTGATATTAAGGGGGATCCCTATACAATAAACTTGTTTTTTTTTTGCTCAATATTAATAATGGTAACAGGTAGACACTTAAAATTTTCACAAAATATATATTTGTATGTTACCTTTCAAAATAAAAATTGCAAAATCTTAAATATTGCAGGGGGCTCATATACAAAAAACGTAATCTTTAAGCAATTTTTGTCTTGTAGAAACAGGTATTTAAAAAAAAATACCTAAGTATCTATTATAACTGATGATACGGAACCCTTTATGCACAAGTCCGACTCGCACTTGGCCGGCTTTTTATAATTAATGACATTGTAATCGACTATATATTTTAACTAAATCGATGATTAAAATTTCGATAAAAATCAGTAATCAATCTATGTTATCTTTCATTGGCCAACACCTGCAATAATCATGAAAAAGTAATCGATCGTAATCAATATTTAATTACCTATTTAAATATGATATCATGGTAATAATGAAGTAGATTTCAATCAATTAATAGAACTAAATAATGATATTAATCAAGCGTGTTACCTTTGTGGCTTGCTTCGATCTTAGTGCGCTTTTAAGACTAGCGTATTTTTCTGCGCGTGTACGTACGGTCGTTTCAGCATACGCGTTAACACGCGCGCTGTGATACGCGCTTCAAAAAACCGGACGCTCGTAAACTGTTATATTTCGGCGTATTTGCTCGAACCGGTCATGTCGTTCTGTCAGTATCAATATTGATACGAGCCTAGAAGCGCGTCAACGCTCGTACAAGTTGTGCGCGTGTCAAAAGGCGCGCCTATACGTGCCTATATGCGCTTCCAAAGACGAGGTTATACGCGCGTAAAAAACGCTAGTCTGAAACCGCCTTTAAGTGAAAACGGAGCTAAGTAACAAACGCGGTTAGAAAAGTTTAGTCTGTAATTTGATTAAAAAATTGTTGATTTATTTTAAAATATCAAAATTTGTTTCCACAATATTCTATGTAACTAGCTAAAATTACGATTATTTTCACACTTAATTGCTTTGCTATAGTACGAAGGTCAATTACTATTATTTTTTCGCGAGTCGTGTACAGTTTCAGTGCCGGAAGAAACGACAAATTGCTTAGTAAACATGTCAATACTAATTTTGTTTACTAACAAACCTTCGTCAAATAATTCGCGTTAACTCTAGTTTGTTTTTGTCCTCAATATTACTACTAAATTTATGAACCAATTTAACGTGTCTGTGGGTGTGCCTGTCTGTGGCACCGTAGATCCCGAACGGATGAAGCGATTTCAGAAACAAAGTACATACTAAAGTTAGTAAAATTTTACTATTGTTTATCTCTATATATATCGTGTTTTCACTAACTTAAACTTCTGCATACCTTTCCACTGCTCTGTATGCCCTTCATCACTATGAAGAAGACAATGATCCAAGCCAAAAGGAGGTACAGGACGATCCACCAGCGTGGCACACCAGGGTCTTCGATGCTGGGAGACGCGTCCAGGGCCTCACGGTACCAGAAATAGACCGTCGCAGAGGCCTTGGAGCATTCCTCCTCAGCTGTCCCGTTGTCTGCAGGACAGTGGGCCCAGGGCAGCGTGTCTGCACTTAGCTGGGGGACAAAAGATCAAACATATTGTTTACCCGATTTACTAGGAGAGAGGAGTATTGATTGTCTACCGTATGTATGTATGGATGTATGCATACTGGCCAAGAATCTGATTATTTCCATGGCTCTTGTTATCTAGATCAAACTTCACCCCTCCCCAAAAAGAAAGAAAAGGTATACCTCGTTTTTTCGTCGTGATTTATAAAGTAAAAGATCTTGGCACTTCTTTTATTTATTTCATTAATTTTAAAAAAATATTTAGAAACATACAGAAATTAATTTTAACATTAAATTATTGTTTACACTTTAATTTTTTTAAATTTGTGTCTGTCTTATTTTTAAATCGATAAACAATAAAAAGACACTGTAAGATTGTTTACTTTTTAAATCACGACGAAAAAAACGAGGTATATCCTTGTCCGGAAAAACAAGCATAATAAGTTATCTCACAAAAAGAAAGTTAACCCCCTCCCTACTACAATACTCACCCGAATGCTGTTAAACAAATAGAAGAACACCCAAGTAATGATAACATTGTAATACAGCGCCACGAACAGGGTTACTATGCAGCTGGAGATGCCGATGCCCCCCAGCCAAGGATGAATGGTATTCCACACCCCCAGGGACCCCAACCGCATCTTCTGACCGATGGCCATCTCGATCAGGAACAGAGGAATGCCTTCTAGCACCAACATTATCAGAAATGGGATCAGGAATGCACCTGGGAATAAAGAAATAAAGAGAATTACATTATGAAGTATTAAAAGATCGGGAGTATTGTTTATGGTAAACTAAAGAACCAAGAAAATTATAAAAAAAAGTATGTTGCAAGTTGACGTTATGCTGACCAGAGCCTTTGAAACTAAAAGCAATTTCATTACTTTTAATGCAGTGCAAGATGATGTACAGTGGTGATCATAAATATCTGACCTCTCTAAAAGTGGCCTAAATATTTGATACCCCTTAGAAAACCAAGTCCCCGGTGTCCGATTAAGCTTAAATTTTGCATGCATATGTAAAAGGGACTACTCTACAATATTACTATGAAATTAAGTTAATATGATGAACTCTTATCGACTCCTTTGATTCGCTTAAGCTCTTGTACAAGCGCCTTAATAAATAATTGTACAGATAAAAGATGTATGAATCAATCAATTTGCTTCAAATATATTTTTTTAATCAAGTAGGTATTAGCTGTGTTCGTTTAGGAGGAAGCACCATGAGTGGTTGAGGTTATTCTTAGTAATTATACTTATGGACTAGTGTCCGCCCGCGGCTTCGCCCGCGTGGAATTCGATTATACACCATCGACACCCTTAGTTTCGCCATAAAAAGTATCTTATGTCCTTTCCCAAGTTCAGTTCTACCTTCATACCGAATTTCGTCAAAATCGGTTCATTGGTTTAGGCGTAAAAGCGTAATAAACATACAGATATATGTCGACCCCGTAGCCTAGTTCGTAGTGACCTTGCCTGCGAAGCGAGGGGTCCCGGGTTCGATTACCGGCCGGGGCAGATATTTATTTGAAAGATAAATGTTTGTTCTAGGGTCATGGGGGTTAGTGATGTGTTATTTGTGTTGTCCATGCCACCCGCGACACAGGGAATCCTACTGCGAGGATATGAGTGTGTTAGCGTTTATTATTATTATTATTATAGGTATATAGACAGACAGAGTTATTTTCGCATTTGCATATTCGTAGGGATTATCCCTTCCCTTTACACCCATAAATACGATTAGCGTTTTATAATATATCGTTACTATAACAATCATATTTTATCAACGCATTTTAACAAATACCTAACATTAAATAGCAATAGAAAGAAAGTTTAAATAATCCAAAGAATCTTGAATACTTCAGTGATTACAAACAATGTGATGGCTACGAAAGAATGCGTTGAAATATTATAGGAATGTATGTATATTACTCATACTGATACGGTCAACAATATAAATACCGAACCACAATAGGAGCTTAATATAGTATTTCGTACACGATATTATCATGTTACGAGTAGCAAACATCGTTGGGCTATTTGCCTGTCTTTGGGGAGTCGAATCCTTCCCTCAGGATTGTAAGTAAAAAATATTATTTATTATTTCGTTAAGTATTATTTGTTATCGTGTGTGTTGTATGACGCAACTCTATTTAACCAACTTTTTAATTATCTGTCACAGATGTCGACGGGACCCCGATAACGCGGGGTCCCTCCTTTTTCTTGGATTAAAAAAGCGACCTAACGAACCTAACCTAGCTAACTACTCGTATCTTTTACAGGACCGTGGCTTTCTTAAACTGGCGGGGGGCTTCGCCCCCCGCAAACCCCTATTTACAGGGGGCCTGCGGCCCCCCCTTCCCCCCGCTTTTACACCTGATAATTTGCTTCTAAAATTAACATTTTTCAACAATTAATTTAATATACAATCAGAATTTTTAGTACAATAATACTATTTTTGTAAATTAAGCAGCTTTTTAGGTGCGCATTTGAGAAAAATATATTAAAGACTGTTGACATCAACAAGATACATAATTACGAGTGTGTATATTTCTAGTTTTGATAAACAATCAGTTTATTTGCAGTATAATAATTTATTACATGTAAAAAAGCTTTAATTGTAGAACATAAATAGATAGGTGATAAGTTATATGATGTTGACTTAAAAATATCCCATAAATTAAATACCTGTTTGATAAAAATCCTTGGTTCTTACTTAATTTATTACTTTTACCAATATGTTTAGCGAATTATTAATAATAACTTATAAAAATAATGAATTTTAATCGATTATTCACATTTACCAAATGACGTGGTTATTATAAATAATTCTGAAAAATTATTAACAATTTTTAATTCATCAGGTAACCGTAACATAGCCATCCGAATTCCATTTTATATCGTATTTAGTACAGTCATTACGAAATCTGTTTTAGCCCGCTTAGGAATTGTTGGCGGCCATGAAGTTAACATCTCTGAAGTTCCCTATATGGCCCGCCATTGTGCACCAGAGTTAGATTACTGTTGTGGCGCAGTCATCGTGAGCGACAGATATGTTTTATCTGCTGCTTTTTGTGATACACTTTTCAAGGATGCTGGGTCTGTATACTTACTGTATTGCTATAAGTCCAGGCATTCCTAGGCTATTTAATTTTTAGTCGGTTTTTTTTCTAACTACATTAGTCGTAATTTTTTTAGACAAACCTTTGTAAAAGTTGGGACAGACCATCAAAGTTATGACGGAGAATCATATGAAATCGAAGAACATTACACTCATCCAAATTATTTCGATCCAGAAATTCGTCCCGTAAAAGGACATTACGTTATGGTTTTCTCTGGATACGATCTGGTAGTACTTAAGCTAGCCAAAAAACTGGAGTTCGGTAAAAATGTACAACCAATTCAATTAGCAGATGCATCTTTACAATTATCTGACGGACAGATGTTAGATATTTTGGGCTTTGGCTACATATCTAAGAGATATTATGTAAGTAGAACTATATGCCATTTATTTTATCTATACTAATATATAAAGCTGAAGAGTTTGTTTGTTTGTTTGTTTGTTTGATTGAACGCGCTAATCTCAGGAACTACTGGACCGATCTGAAAAATTCTTTTAGTGTAAGATAGTCCATTTATCGAGGAAACTTATAGGCTATATAACATCACGCTATGATGAATAGGAGAGGAGCAGCAAAATAAAATATTCCAGAAACGGGAAAATTATGCGGGTGGAGCCGCCGGCTAGTTTTGAATACAAAGAGTCGGATATGTAAGTACTATAATGAACATTTCTAGAAACGGAACCCTATTACTAAGCCTCCGCTGTCTGTCTGTCACCAGGATGTATCACATAAACGGTGATAGCTAGAAAGCTGAAATTTTCACAAATTATGTATATCCGTTGCCGCTATAACAACAAATACTAAATATAAAATAAATAAAAATATTAAGGGAGGGCCCCATACAACAAACGTGTATTTTTTCGTATTTCTCGCTCAATATTTAAACAATTAATAACGACAACAGGTAGACGCTTAAATTTTTTACAGAATATATTATAGTTGTATGTTACCTTTCAAAATAGATAATTAAAAAATGGTTAAATATTAAAGGGGGGCCCCTACACAAAAAACGTAATTTTTAAGTAATTTTTTCTCGATCTTAATAAACAGGTAAAACCTTGATTATTTAAAAAAAGGAAGTATTTTTATAAATGACGATGATGATACGGAACCCTTCATGCGCGAGTCCGAATTGCACTTGACCGGTTATTATGATAATGATTGCATGTTTGTGTGTGGGAATTAATCTTAAAAACCTCTAACCCTCTAAAATAGATCTTGACTCTACATTTTCTTTACCAGATTAAAGATATAATTAATGAAATCTTTGCTGTTTATTGCATAAGTTCGAAGCTTACGCGGCTGGCTAGTATATGTAATGTATAGTCTAATATTTATTTACAAATACAATTAATGATCTAATTTCAGTCTAGCAAATTACCGCGTCAGTTACAAAAAGTATCGGTGCCGTATTTCCCCATAGAGAAATGCCGCAATTTTATGAATGCGCCTGTACCTTATCCTGACCCGATGATATGTACATACGCTCTATGGAAAGGCACTGCTGTCGTAAGTATTTGGGAATTTTAATAAATTAATCCACTTACATTTTATCCTATAATTTTTTTTATTACGTACTAGACGTTGCCCGCAGCTTCGCCCACGGAAGAGTACTTTAAAAAATATTGAATGTATCCCGAGGGAACCTATACTCGGGATAAAATCTATCCTATGTCCTATTCCTGGATGCAAATTATTTGTGTGCCAAATTTCAGCTTAATCCGTTCAACGGTTCGAGCGTGAAGGAGGGACTCGTACCTAATAGAAATCGCATAATATTTTTACTACGTTTACACTTTACGAACGTAACGAACGTAACGACGTTGTCATAAGTTAATGTTACCCCAATGATACCATGTCGTTAACTTTTTTACCCCACTCCAAATTCTGGCAATTGTTTCACAATTTTGACGCTCAGGATTCAAAAAAACGCCCTCGCCGTAAAAATATACTTTGCTCCCTTATGACACAATCTACAATCTACAGTGTACTAAAATATATTTTTTAATTTAATATTCTTTAACAGAGAGATCAGGGAGGCCCTTTGGTGTATGGTAACAAACTTGTGGGCATTGTTTCAATTGTGTTTAAAGGGGATATGACACTCTACACTAACATACCTGCGGTACATGATTTCATCGATTCTGTTATGAACGCTTAGAAAACAGCTTAAGCTTATAAGCATCCAGAAGATTACCAAACTAGCATATTATCATCCCCCGGGATACGGCGTGTTATAATATTTCAATAAATATTAAGTTGCATTTTATTTTTGTATTTCTTTTTCACCCAAGTAGTAAAAGGCTGTAAAGCTACCTAAGTTTTTTTTTGTCCTATAAGCTGTAGTGAAAAAACAGGCGTTTTTTTTAACTACTTATAACTAATCCACGATTTACGTTGTATATTGTATGTAAGTACATTATAAGCTTCAAGGAATCGTTTTAAAACAGACTGCACAGTAGAAAATAGACCTGCTATTCCTTTGTCAAGACACGCAAATAATTCGATAATGAATAAATGGCATAAAAGTCAACCAAGGACTAACAGAGCAATAAAACAAACGTCAAAGGGTATCCTACGAATCCGTAAATGAAAGAAAAAAAGTGCTTTCACACTCATACCCCAGCAGTAGGATAACCTGTGTCATAGGTAGCATTGACATCACAAATAACTCATCATTAACACCCATGACCCGAGAACAAACATTTATCTGTCACAAATATTAGCCCCGGCCGGGAATAGAACCCGGGACCCCTCGCTTCGCAGGCCGGGTCACTACCAACTAGGCTACGGGGTCGTTGTTACATACTTATCTATATATACATATAAATAAAAAAAACAGCGCACATAGGTTTGTCACTGAACTTCTCCGAAACGGCTGGACGAATTTCAACAAAAAAAAATTAAGGGATTTTAGAGGGACCGATTATGGGTTCGAGTCACAGTTAGACCCAGTAGATAGTGCTGCTGTCGAGATACTGCTAGGGACCAGCAAAACTATTAGAGTTATTAAAACGTCGCCACAGCAAAAGTTGTCCGATATGATGAGCATTAAAAAAAATTTAACCAGCTTCAAAAAAGATAACTGAAAAGTACGAAATAACGCATTAGGGAAATAGAATTTCTTTTGAGGTCGGTGGCAATATAGTTATCATAGTAAAACCACACCGACCTCATATGCGCGCCTTAAAAAAGAAGATCTCAAGAAACGAGAACCTCCAAGCCACATTGTCAGATCCTTAAATAGTCAATGGTGAACTGGCTTTGCAATTTCATTAGAACCTACTCCAAATATCTTCAAACACAACTCAATTATTCCTATCGGTTGAGGAGTTACACATTTTTTCTCCAGAACCCACTCTGATCCTCATCATATTCAAAGGGAGCAACTTGTAGCAATTGTCCACACACGAAATTAATGGCATTAAAATAGGTTCATAAACGGCGAAGTTATGGCTGTTATATTTACATGGGTTGAGGAGTTCCCTTCATTTTCTCCAGAACCCAAAGATGGATCCTAACCATATTTAAATGAGACCAACTTTCAGCTTGTCCCTACACAATAAACAAAGAATTATTAAAATCGGTCCACAAACGACGGAAAAATTCGTGTACATACATTAAATATATATATATATATATATATATACCGGCCGAATTGAGAGCCTCCTCCTTTTTTGAAGTCAGTTATAAACGGAACCCTATTACTAAGCCTCCACTGTCTGTTTATCACCAGGGTGTATCTCAAAAACCGTGATAGGTAGAGAGCTTAAATCTTCACAAATGATGTAGGTATTTCCTGAATTTATATGAAATTTCTTGTTTCAATGCATTCCTTGAAATCTTATAAACATTGACGTTAGGTTGCCCACGACCTTTATTTTTGTTTGGCATCCATACTGGATGTTAGTAGCAATATCGATCGATGCTACGGGCTACGGGCTACGAGCTACACACTTCTATCGTAGCGCTACGAACTTTGCTGCGCTTCTCTCGAATTCATTTATTAATGCATGTCTCTCGCCCTATTTTTAATTGACTTCAAAATAAAATTATAATTTTAAAAAATTAAACAAATTTCAAAAAAGGTTACTGAAAAGTACGAAATAACAGATTAGGGACATAGAATTTCTTTTGAGGTCGGTGGGGTTTTACTATGATAACTATATTGCCACCGACCTCAAAAGAAATTCTATGTCCCTAATCCGTTATTTCGTACTTTTCAGTAACCTTTTTTGAAATTGGTTTAATTTTTTTAAATTATAATTTTATTTCATACTTTTTAGTTTACATTTTTAACTAAAAAGAATATTATTTTATGGCTCTTGTGATTAATTTTAATTATGCTACCTAGAAATTGACTATGGTTTAGAGTAGTTTTCCCTTGGATAACACGCTAACTCGTACATATTACTCGGACCATTTGGTCCGTATGAGATTTTTTTTTTTTGAAATTCGATTTTTTTTCATGCGCACTGCAATTTGACTAGGGTTTTAAGAAATTTTCTCTTTGACACCATACCTGTAGCTCGTGATATTACGCTTTGCCGTCACACGTTTTCCTCCATATCTCAGAAACTACTGAACCGATTTGGATAAAATGTATACTGTTCCCTAATTTGGAGTAAGTGTAGTCGAATAAAAAAAGAATGGTTCAAATCCGATAATTCGTTTCGGAACTACGCTTGGACAAACAAACAAACATACCCACATACATACATACATACATACATACATACATACACCTATGAAAATTTGTATATTTGTTTAGAAAGTCTTCTAGATAATCCTGTGTAAAAATTTCGCAGTTTCAATAATATTACATACCTACATACAGGTAGAATTGATAACCTCTTTCTTTTTTGAAATCGGTTAAAAAGTAACTGAAAAGTACGAAATGACGGACAAGGAACGTACAATATCTTTTAAGGTTAATTCATCTAACATTTAATCAACTAATAAGCGTCCAGTAACGTATCAGAAACGTGCTAGGTCATTCACGTATATCACCCCCTTACAAAAAGCAGGGTGAGGCCACTAGTGTTAAATAGCATAGTAATTAAATGAACTATTTTCATTTTACTACCGAGAATGGTAGGAATTTCGTTATCACCCGTACAGATTATGTCTGATGAATAAATACGGTAAACAACATGGTTAGCATTTTCTTTTGTAGTTTCACTGAAACACCATGTTACGAATAATACTCGTTTTCATTTCCTGTCTTTTGAGAGTCGAGTCCTATCCTCAGGATTGTAAGTATAATACTGTAATTAATTCTTTAATCCTTTAGCTATCCAGTGGTATTATTTAATTTTTGATGTAGACGGTTTTGAAACTACAACGCCAAACTATATCCCCCAATTTAGTTATCATTAGATTTTTAGGATTTCCCTCGTATGGTAGTAAATTTAAAGACGTATTCACGTGAAAATGGATGGGGGGTCTATTCTGAATCTATTGTTTCAGCTTCCCTAGGAATCGTTGGCGGACAGCTGGCAAATATTACTGAAGCACCATTCACGGCGAGATACCGTAATGAAAAAGTCAAATATAGTTGCGGTGCCGTGATAGTGCATCCAAAATTTGTTATATCTTCTGCTTTTTGGCATTTTGTACACAAAAGTAAAAAGTAAGTACAATTTTTTTTTCTTATAGATGTTAAACATAACTTTGACTGTATGTAGTACATAGTAGCTTTCTATCACTGCATTGGAAAAAACTCAAACATCTGAACTTTTAAACATATATATTTATTAACGTTTCATGCAGTAAAGTAGAAATATTATATGATTTATCAACTCACTTTTCAGCACCACATCTTACGTATCAGTTGGTACCGATGAAACTAAGAGTATGGGAGAGACATACGACGTCAAAGTGGGTTATCCTCACCCGAAATACAACCCCAAAGAACCCTCAGACTACGATATAGTCGTGCTGTTATTGGAAAAGCCCTTGCAATTCAGTGACAAGGTTAAGGCTATTGCTTTAGCAGAAAAAAACACAGTAGTACCCGAAGGAGCTAAGTTTGATGTTTTCGGCTTTGGAGCTATTAATATTACAAAAGTAAGTATGTAACTTAACTAAATACGAGAGTTTAAGCGAAGTCTAAAGAAGATCTTTGGATTAAGTGTAGTTTATAAAGTCAATGTGGTCATGAGTACATTGTCACTATTTACAAGTATAGGACGTCCGTGGATTTGCCTTTGGAAAAGGAGTTTAAAAACACATCTATGGCATTCACACGTGGTGAAATGAAACCTTCAAAATCTTTGACTTCAAGATGAGACAATGTATCCAATGCCCTATTCTTGGATGCAAACTATAAGTGTGCCAAGTTTCAGCTTAATTGCAAATTAAATATTATCTTTTCAGAACGAAGATATACCTGATAAGTTACAGACAGCAACATTGTCGTATGTTTCTAATGATAAATGCATAAACCCCTATGTAGAATTGACGGAAAGGATGATATGTACAATTGACAACGGGATTGGACCTTGTGATGTAAGTGTTAGGAGTAAAATGTATTTTACTACTTCGTACTGACAGGTACTGACAGATTGGTGTACAGATAGACACACCCACAGACACGTCAAACTTATAACACGCCTCTTTTTGCGTATTTTTTTTATAATTTGCTTTTTAGCTCGACGAAGGAGGACCTATAACGTATAACAACAAGCTTCTGGGAGTGGTTGCTTTGGGAAGAAACTGTGGTAACGCCCAATTTCCCAATATCTCCATGTATATACCTGCGCTACGAGACTTTATCGACCATATTATTAAAACTAAAACCTAAATAAAATTATTACACTTGTAGTAGACAGACCAAAAATATATAGACACAGTCTTCGGAACAAAGAAGCATAGTAGGGAAAAACATCGTTAATAACAAATGATAACGTTTCCCGGTACATTTCTCGGCAGACTTTGCTCGGTGACATATTTGTCAGATCGTAAAAAGAAAAAAAATTACCTAACTTTTTTGTTCTGAACACTGAGTCTATTATATTTTTTGGTCTGAGAAGTAGACTTAAATAAATGTTCGACTAAAATTTTGTATTTTACTTTTATATCCTCCTTCCCATTTTCATCTTTGTCCAGTAAGTAGTGGTCAAACGATACCTGTCGTTAGATGAGACCTTGATCTATCGAACTTACTCGATTTAGATGAAACAAAAATGTCGCGGGTTTCGAAATATTTTGAATTTTATAAACTTTCGAAAAATCACTGCCTTTCACCAGATTATTACATGCCATTTTTTTAATATTGCTAGTAATATATTTTTTTATGATTTGGATACCTGACAAATTGTGCTATAGGATGTTGTAAAAAGTTTTTGTTAAAATGTATAGGAATGACATTAGGCGCAGAAAAAAAAATGACGTCGTTTATGACATTCCCATACATTTTTAGATAACGTTTGGCGTGAGCGTTCGATGGAAAGGCCATTTGGCTATAGGCTCTGTTCCTTAGAAACACATCTCGAGAAACATTTTCTATACAAATATATCATATACTTAATGAAGAAGTTAATAAGCGAACGATTCATAAGTTAGTTATTCATAAGCAATATACTGATAGATATCAATGCTTAAGGAGTAAAACGATAAGACAGTAACAAACTCATTTATTTGACTTGTAATATTAATATCGAACTAAGTGCACTGTCAAAGTTTAATGGTTTATAGCTCTGCGAAAGTAGCAAATATATCTGACCCTGCAGAGGTGTAAAAATATCTGACCCCTTTGCACACAACAAAAATATCTGACCCTTTCAAAGACAACACAAAATATGTCAAAATAACAATAATAAACATACATTCTGACTTTCTAAAAATACATTATAGTGTTCAGACTATAGTGATAACAAAATTATATAAATTAATGGAACTCACCAGTAAATGTAGCTTCAAATATGTTAAGTGTAAGTTGATCAATGTAACGAGCCAGGGTGCTTACTCAGCCCAAGAAATATATAGAATCCACCCTCATCGAAAAAACCTAACGTAAATGACAAATGACAACATTTTTCAGTACATTTTACGATATACTCATGGTGAAATCAGTGCCGCACTTCTCTACACCACTAGCTGCTCATGTCATTGTTGCCCAAAGGTTAGGGGTCCATCCAGTGAGTGGCAAGTCACCACTTGCCTTATTTTTCAGTTGTGTAACAATCTGAACGACAGATATCAATAGTTTTTCCATACTCCATCAACTAGTTCCCCGAAGTTACTTCACAATAGCGTGTAACACATCACATTTCGTTAAGGTGTCTCGCAGGAGCCTCTGCATGTTGGACCTGTGTCCCCACGCAAGCTTTCCGAATGCATTGGACCAATAACATCTTGGACCCCTTGAATTTCGTTGAGATACAAATAATTATAACAAATAAAACGAGTCAAATAAATTAGTAAAAACGTTATGCATGTAGTTATAAAAACATAGGTTTACCGAAACGAAGCAGGGGCAGGCCACTAATGCTAAATAGTACCTACAGTAATTAAATGAATTATTTTTATTTTATTACCTGCAATGGTAGGAATGTTTCGATATCATTTATTTAAGTTATGTCTGACTTATAAATAAAGGAAACAAGATCATTATCATAAAAAAATATCACATTGTAGTTCATCACGGAAACACCATGTTACAAATAATATTCGTTGTATTCATTTCCTGTCTTTTGCAAGTTGAGTCTTTTCCTCAGGGTTGTAAGTACAATATAATTCAGTTACGATACATACAAAAATAGCTGGGTCGTCCATTCTGAATCTATTGTTTCAGCTTCGATAGGAATCGTTGGCGGAAAGGTAGCAAATATTACTGAAGCACCATTCACGGCACGATACCGTAAAATAAAATTCAAATATGTCTGTGACGCCGTGATAGTGCACCCCAAATTTGTTATATCTTCTGCATATTTTTATTTTCTGCATGAAAATACAGAGTAAGTAAATATTTTTTCTTACAGATGGTTAACATATCAGTTTTGGCTACATCATAGCTTTCCATAACTGCATTTTTATTTTCTCGACCGTGATGTTTGGGGCAATACTACAAAACTTTCGTTGGCATCGAGATTCATATTATTAACCGACTTAAAAAAAGAAGGCAATATCGTAGTAAATAAAATCACACCGAGCATAAAAGAAATTCTTTGTCCCTTATCCTTATAGTATAAATAATACTATCTTCATTACTCTATGCTCTAATTTAATTTTTTTTAATATACTTTTTTATTCATGTATAAGTTCGCAATGTAGTGGTTGGCTATTGCCTACGGTATCGCCAATATAAAAGTAATTTGGTAAAAAGTATTTTATCTGATTTATTCTAAAGAAACCAACGTTCTTATCATCCTAGAACTATAATTATGATTTTATTGTGGTATTTGTGTGACCAGTCTGTGTATTTGTTAAGTTTCCTCTTAGAGTGTACATTGTTTATCGGATAAAATAGACCCAAAGAGCCACTTACAGATTTTTTATCAAATGGTTTATGTCGTATAAAGTACAAAATAATATGAATTAACAACTAAATTTTTAGCACCAAATCTTACGTATCAGTTGGGACCGATGAAACTAAGAGCATGGGAGAGACATACGACGTCAAAGAGGGTTACCCGCACCCGAAATTCAACATCGA
The DNA here is from genome assembly GCA_001278395.1 of Lerema accius. NCBI lineage: Eukaryota > Metazoa > Arthropoda > Insecta > Lepidoptera > Hesperiidae > Lerema > Lerema accius. The sequence goes on along the minus strand of LGAG01000644.1, from coordinate 23,068 downwards.
TAAATCCAGCGACTACGATATAGTCGTACTGTTATTGGAAAAGCCCTTGCAATTCAGTGACAAGGTTAAGGCTATTGCTTTAGCAGAGAAAAACATAGTAATACCTGAAGGAGCTAAGTTTGACGTTTTTGGTTTCGGATCTACTAACTACACCAAGTTAAGTAAATAAATAAATATAAATAAATAATGCTAAATCGTAATAGTCCCACATTAGGATCCTCTGTGTTGTTGACAATACAGAAACGCACAAACACTCAGCCAGACCGAGAACTGAACAGTCGGTTTTAACGGCGATCCAGCGTGATAACCATTGCGCCTTACGTGTCGTATAGTATGTAACTTAACTACGAGTACATACAGGAATCTAAGCAAAGTCTAAAGAACTTTGAATTAAGTACAAAAAGTTTATACAAGTCATATATCACCCCGAAGACGATTACTGCGTAAATTATTGTTGTCAAAGTGATTTCTTATCTTAATATTAGAGACAAAATTATTGATAATTCAAGTTTTAAAAATCATGTTTTGTTACTAATTTGTTTGTATCTGACTAGAACCAATAGAAATAAAATTTAAAATATTTTTTTAGTTCGAGGATACACCGGATAAGTTACAAAAAGCAACATTGTCATATGTTCCTAACGATAAATGTAAATACCCCTTCTATAAAGTGACGGATAGTATGTTATGTACAGAGGACAAAGGGATTGGACCTTGTTACGTAAGTTTCAACTTTAAAAGGTATTTTTTTGTAGATACTGACGGGTTGTAAGGCTGTCATGTCTGTCGGACAACCGTGATCAGAAGTCCTGATTCGGAACTCCATGAGCCTAGCGCAGACATCCGAGAATTTTCCGTTTATTTATTTACATCGACAGTAAGGAAGATCAGGGTTGAAAGTGCCGGCATATCTATCTATACCCAAAGTTATTAAATGCAAAAACTGAAAACCCGACTGCAAAAAAAAGCATAATTAAGAAATTTTATAGTTTATGTCAATGCTAAAATGGAGAGAAATCTCCAAACAACTTATATGTTAAAATCTATCCAATCCTTTAGTCCGTAGGTACCTAAGAAATGGGCATACCTTCATATGAAAATTTTTACCCTGCTTTTGTCAGTCGAGAAAGTTTTTTTCACGTCAGTTCGTCGTTGTTAAATTTGCTACCACATGGGGGCAATCTTAAAAACCTAGTGATAACAAAATCGGTGGATACAGTTTGGCGTTGCAGTTTCGAATCTATCGTCAACATTAAAAATTAAATTATACAACAGGATAACTAAAGGATTAATGAATTAATTACGATATGCGAGAGCAGTGAAAAATCGCGCATAGTGGAGAGGGAAGCGCCGAAATGTAGAAGTTATTTTACGACGTAAATATATGAATAAAAATATTTCATTAAAAAAATAACCTGTAGCATAAACGTATTCACATTCACATACAACACACTAGCCGTGACCATAACACAGCTACTCGTATACACAATTTTTTGTATATTTTTTTTAGTTCGACCAAGGTGGACCTATAACGTACAATAACAAGCTCGTGGGCGTGGTTACTTTGGGAACAAACTGTGGTTTAGCAAATAAATATCCCAATATCTCCTTGTATATACCTGCGCTACGAGACTTTATTGACAATATAATTAAAAGCAAAGCCTGAATACAATTATTACACTTGTAAAAGTAGTAATCACTATCAGTGTAGTAGTCGCAAATAAACGTTGGATTAAAATAATGCATTTTGTTTTATATCCTTATCCTTATCCTTATTTCCTAGGGGCGTCCGTCTATTAGTCACTGAATTCCTCCTAAATGAATAGACCGATTATACTTTATATTTTATGTCAAAGGACCGAGTAGGTTAGCCCCACAGGTAAACACGGTAGTTGACGCTGTCATCTAGGTATTTTAAGACCAGCCAAACTATTAAAATTGTCGAAAAACCGTAACCGTCAAACTATGTCAAGCCGATTGGCTATAGCAAGTACCAAAGACAGGAACTAGCACTCACGGACAAGTTAATAAGCAAAACATTCACAAGTTAGCGATATATTTTTTGATAGATATCAATGTTAAAGGAGTAAAATGAAAAGACGGTAACGAACTCATTTGACTTCTAAATTTTAATATCAAACTAAGCGCACTGTCAAAGTTTAAGGGTTTGCTCTGCGAATGTAGCAAATATATCTGACCCTGCGGAGGTAATATGACCCCTTCGCACACAACAAAAATATCTGACCCTTTCATAGACAACTCAAAATATATCAAAATAACAAAATTAAAATGATTATTATTTCGTTTTTTACACATTACATTTCAACTTTTTAC
>LGAG01000644.1:0-10859 GCA_001278395.1 Lerema accius | reverse complement strand
TAATAAATAAAATTGAAGTGTCTGTTTGTAATATTAAAATAACCGCTTTAAACTAAATGCATACGTATGTATACACGACACACATACCGAAATGACATTTAAAAAAAAATTTGTATGTCTGTCTGCTTGATCCGGCTAATCTCTGAAACGGCTGGACCAATCTTGACGGGACTTTCACTGGCAGACTGCTGATGTATCAAGGAGTAACTTAGGCTACTTTTTTACTTTCGTTTCGGCGTGGGTTTCCCGAAGCGAAGTGAGGGCGGGTCCACTAGTTTTTATATAAAAAACAATTGCTGTTCGTTAGTCTCGCTATAACTCTAGAACGGCTGGACCGATTTGGCTAATTTTGGGTTCAAATTGTTTGTTGAAGTCCAGGGAAGGTTTAGAAGGTAGATAAGTATAGGAGAAAATGATCAGCTTTTTTACTGATTCTAAAGCGGTACGAAGTATGCCGTGTCAGCTAGTAAATCAATAAAATTCATTATACCCGTAAGCGATTGGTGAATGTTATGAATTAGATTGTACAATCAAAATTAATCCGCTTACAAAGGGATTTAATACGTAATTGATAAAATTTAAAGCGTTATCGGTTATTTAATTTCGTCTTATAATAAAGAAATGTACGCCGTTAAATATTTTATGCATACAGATTAAAATTTTATTTTATATTTTTATATTGTTGCTGTATTTGAAAAGTGAGTTTAACTTTCGATAGGCTTTAAAAAATAAGAAATGCTCACACAAGTCTTAGATTTCACATGATTTTAATATAAAACAAAGCTCACACAAGCACACTTTTGATGAATAGACACAACACACGTCTTTTTTCATAGTTAAACATATATATCCTTTTAAACAAACTTGAAGTTGATATTGACGTCTTGAGCTAGGATATATACGACCGAACGCGTCTATAAATAATCTATAGTTTGACATAATTAGATATACTTAGTCGAATTTTGACCACAGAAATCTCTAGTATGGCAAATTCCATCAAGCCAGCTGCAGAAAGTACTAAAGAAATGGACAAACATACACACATAAATCCATACATACATATATACATGTAAACGCAAATAGCTCTCCTAACGCAGTCAGGTAAAAAATGATTAGAAAGACGGAACTAGCTAATTAAAATTCCTTTTACGATAACATAATAAAAGATTTTTAACACGTCGTCATCACGCATCGTCATCAATATCAGTTTGTTTACCACACGAACACCTGATATCATTAATGGCTTAGTTAATCCAATAATCATGATCTATCGTGCTGTCAGATGACGTATTTTTAAGCAAACTTGACAGTTTCACAGATTATTTTTACGCGAAGCGTAAGAATTACTGAAAAGGGGATTTCAAAAATATATACGTCATAACACTTTTATAACTATTTTGACAAAAATCATAATTAGAAACAGTCGGAATTTTTGTTTTTTTTTTCAATGATTATGTTATTGTAACTTGTCATATACTCATATTAAACAGACTTTTTCAGTAATGTATAAGTGATTTCATCCCTACATATAGGTAAAACTGATTTGAAAATGAATATGTTTTGTTTTAAAAATAGGACAAGTTAAAAAAGCGGACTATACAAAGAGATACTCTGTTTCCATGGTAAAGTAGATACACACGGTATAACTTGACAGCCATTCAGGGGCCCCCTAGAGGCCAGGGTCCCCTGTTCCCCCATATTAAAAACGGCACTAGCTATTAAATGTTATCTTTTGTAAATTCAATCCCATCCCATTAGTTTTGTAGCAGTCTTTTTTTTTGTTTTTTTTTTTTATCTATTCCATGTGATGCTGAAATAGACAATTAATCTGATTAATAAATAAAAAATCCTAAATTATAAACAAACCACAGAGGACAACTATTCTGGCTTACACCATAGAGTGATATATCTGTGTATACATTTTTTTAAATTTAAATTCGTTATCATAATTACATTACGTTTCAATAAAAATGCTGATAGGTGCCGATTAGGATATTGATTGATTAATTACTTTACAATCACGGGGAAAATTCCCTTTGTTATATCAGTAATGTACTGAATTAACATATTTATTAATAATCCATTCATAGATATTAAGGTACGGTGATATAAATGCTATAGTACAGAAAGGTCAAGACATGGCGAAATTCTAAAGTAGTGTTCATTTTAAATACTAACTGCATCCAAAATTAACTAAATAACGCTATAAACTCATAGCCCCACACTAGGATTCCCTGTGTGAATGCCATGGACAACACAGAAACACACAAACATACACCCAGACCAAGAACAGAAATTTAAATTCATCATTTAAAATTTGGCCCCGCTGCGAATCAAACCCAGGACCCTTTAATCGGCGATCCGGCGTGGTAACCATTACGCCATACGGGTCGTCAATTTGTTTTAATCACCCTTCATACCCTACAACAATAGTCGGTAAATTGCGGCTCCAAGGCTGCATGTGGATCTATGGCTCTTCAATTGCGGCTCTTTATTACTACTTATTTCATGTAATAAAAGTTTACTAAACAAGCTTTGACTCCAAAAGTTTTTTTTTGTAATGTTCACCTTTGGCTTATATATTATCGTATATAAATAGAAAACTCACACATCAATAATATTCGATACATATGCGGCCCTTCCTGAACTCGTGTAAATATTATATCACACAGAAATCGGCTACAAAACCGTGCCAAGGACGTAGCCCTAACACGTATTGGATAAAAATATAAAACCGCGTTTAAAAAAGCAAAATATACAGATACAGAAATACACACAACGCATAAAAAAAATGTAATCCAAAAAGAATCTTTTTTAAAATTAAACTTTTTTAAATCTTACATGCAAATAAAAAAAAAACGTTTCGTTTTTCCATCACATAAAGGTTGAGACCTATATGCCAGTCGCTGCTACTACCTCTATAATATTCGCCCCTTTCTAACAATGGTTTTAGTAATGTGTTTGAGAGAGAGGTAGATACATACATATACAAATGACTTTTTGACAATGCCGAGTGTAGTAGGCAATATCTAGTAAATATTTTAAGACTACATTCCAGACGCATAGTGACAAATATATTTGCATTTTTAATGAAGAAAACATTACTTGTTGTGCTGAATGCGGCAAAGTGGAAGAATATTCAACACATTCTGACGGAGGGTTTACGGACGAAATCAATCCATTTGTATAGGACGATGCAGATAGGCATACTGAATAGCATCTTGGCCTCTCCTTTGTCGGAGGAGAAGTGCTACGCAGAATGGCTGTATTAGGTCTTACAAACTACTTGGTTGTTTTTATTATTTCACTAATGGACCCGCCCTCGCTTCGCTTCGGTGCATGTTTTTTCAATATGGCTGACCACGTCAACCAGTCACGTCAGTTAAGAGAAGTCCCATACAAACTTTAAATTTTAATAACTTTTGATCGAGTAGACTGATTTAAATACAATAAAGTGTAAGTAACGCCCTGACTTCAGGGTTATTTATGCATTTCATCCATTGTTCTGCCAAATTAGCCGTTTTTAGGTGATGCTCTTTCAAAGACACTGACAAACAGAGCCCCCCCCAACTTTCAATTTTATTATATGTAAGATTTTATGTGATTGTGTTTGCGCGTTTCCTTTATGGGACGATATATTATGGTCGCTTGACGACAAAGTCCTGCAATAAATAAATAAAAAACGTTTTCTAAATACATTCTCTGTTATCGGTTAATTAACATCTGCATCGCATTGGTAGATTACACAGAAAAATTACATTATCAGATGTTACGTTTCATTGATAAAATTATAGAAATATATAATCACAGTAATTGAATCATGGAGAGATAAAGGATGCAATAAATACAAGCCGTTAGCCGACTATAGAGGAGAATTTTCGCCATGAAGCTGTTAGTACTGCTATTTGCAACCGTATCCTGTAAGTAATAAGGTTTAATTCAGTTTTCATTCAGTATATCCTGGTTTTATTGCCTCTTCTAGTTGTCTTTTTACTTTTTTCTATCTTGATTTGTTTTTATGCCGCCAGTTACTTTTACTTTTATTGTTTATAAATAATTTACATAATATTATGCATATTAAAAAAATATATATATTATATTATGCATTTTTTCACTAGTTATCACTGAAAAGATACAAGTCCTTCGGGGGATGTAATTCTCTTATAATTAATCCCCAAGCCCTAATCAGACCTTTTAAAATTTTAATTTACTCTTTTGGCTACTTTTTTTTACCAATCGTGGGTATTTCGAAAACATTCATTTAAATTTATTTTTTTACTGTAGACTGGTGGCCCGCCTCGCTTTGCTTTGGTAGATTTTAACCTGTTTTTCGCTGGACTAAAACGGCATCCTTAGATAAAATTTGTAAATGTACTTTTCTCCACAGTGTGCTCTGGCAGCGCCATTCCCACCTTGCCAGGGGACAATAGCCACTATGTAGAAGGTGAAAGTCGCTACATTTGGATGCCTGATGGTGACGGCGTACCACATCTAGTCGACCTCCAGGAGCCAGTTGATGAAAAACTATTGAACGCTAGGAATGGGGCGAACAACGAGTACTGGCTTTTTACTAGGTAATAAAATACTTCAGTTACAAGAAATATAATTGAAATAAAAAAAAATTGCAAAATCTTTTCGAAGGACCACCGTATTTAAAAATGTAAATGACGTATGTCTCAATTTGGAGACAAGTCGAGATATTGTAATCCGCAATACCGTTTTGGCCGCACGATGAGCCAAAGAATAACCACTATGCCATACTGGTCAATATTATTATAACCATAAAAATCCAATGATCCATTTGTTTCTAATTGATTATAATTTCTGGTTTTAGACAAAATCCCACCAACCGACAATTGATTACCAATGGCCAAATCAACTCGCTTAAGAATTCTAATTACAACGGCAACAGGCCTCTCATGGTGGTCGTTCACGGATGGAACAGCAAAGGCTCTGACGGAATGAACACTCAAATCACTGCTGAATACCTTGAAATCACCGACGCTAACGTTATTGTCGTCGATTGGAGTGGTGTGGCCGGTGGTTTGTACACCACCTCGGTCAGAGGTGTTCCTAGTGTCGGACAGCATCTTGGCAACTTCCTGACATGGCTCATCAGCAACGGAGGTGGCAACTGGAATAATGTCCATTTGGTCGGCTTCAGTTTGGGCGCACACGTTGTTGGTAACGCTGGTCGGACTACAGGCGGCCGTCCTGGTCGCATCACTGGTAATAATTTTAAATTGGTTACTCTTAGCTATATTATAATCTTTCTTAATACTCAGTGGGGTTATAATCAGCTTTTTCTCGTTCTAAGGGTTGGACCCAGCTGGCCCCCAATGGGGTGGCAACTCTAACGCCTTGAACCGCAACGACGGGCAGTACGTGGAGACCATGCACACAGATGGTGGGCTCTTGGGTATCTTCGATCCGATCGCTGATGCTGATTTCTACCCCAACGGTGGTAGAAACCCTCAACCAGGCTGTTGGATCAGCACCTGTTCTCATAATCGAGCGCCTGAACTCTTCGCTGCTACTGTGAGGTACAACCGATTCTTGGGAAGACAGTGTGCCGACTTGAATGAGGCAAGAAACAATAGATGCACTGGTAATGCTTTACATATGGGAAACAGCATCAACAGTAAAAGAGGGTATGTTCATGTTTCAATTCCTTTACAAAATCTTTTAAAGTTATTATCAAATTAAATGAACATTGAGTATGTCTCGCTAAAGCATATTTTTTTATATAAATTGCCGATAAATCAGCAGAAGATTGTAAAGGTTAATTCTCACTAATTACCTAGAAAATTTATAAACTTTTGTAGTATTCTAAACGAGCGAAAAATAGTATTTTTTACGCCCACATTTTCAATTTTCTCACAAACAGGTACCGAGGGAATTTTCTAGGAAATTTATAAACTTGCGGATCTTGTTATTTTCGGTGTCATATATAAATTGTATTTATGCTGATGAAGTATTTGATGATGACGATTTGTTTCAGAGCTCCTGGTCTCTACTCACTAAGCACCGGTAACCGCTGGCCTTTTTAAATTATCACGAAATACATGACACTTTAAAAATACTAGCTTTTATTTATCCTATTTATTTTTACGACCCCGTAGCCTAGTTGGTAGTGAACCTGTCTGCGAATGTCCCGGGATCGATTCCATGCCGGGAGAGATATTTATATGACAGATGAATGTGTGATGTGTTATTTGTGTTACTGCATGGGTTAAAGTTAGAAAAAAAGAAACAATTATATAAGGTCAAGTCTTGTAATATTAACTGTATCTACTTACTTTGCATGAGCAGCATGAAAAGTGATAACTCAGGATAAGCTACAAAAGTCTAAACTCCATAAACTATTACATTCTGCACCCATAGATGGCAGTATTATGATAAATCTCCCGACTTTATTCTCCTCATTTAAGAGGACAGATGCTAAAGACCGATTTTACCAGCAGCGTTGCTATCCAAGGGTAACTATACCATGACTAAAGTTATTCGCTGCATTATTACTTCTCTACGTTTCACCACCATCATCGACCAACTAGTTATACTCGGATAAATATAAACTGATCCTTGATATTTTTGGTAACTAGGTAGAATGTAAACGAATTGATTATATGAATGTGAATGCATATAGTAGGTATAATGGACGTCGGCGAGGGATCAGGAATGAGCAATATAGAGAAACAGTGAAAATATAAGCGTGTAATTTCTCAAGGGTTTGACATCGTTAATATGAATGATAGAAAAAAGACAAATGACAAAATTGGTAAAAAAGCAAAAATATAACACTAAGGAGTTCGGTTTGCCACAGTAGTTATAGCGTAAAATCGCTAAATGAAAAATAAACATGACATTATAGTATAGTGCATCACAAAATTCTAGAAGTGGAACAAATGCCCGGATAGTATACCTTAATAATAAAATTGTACTATGTATTAGTATTTCTGACTAATAATGACAATACATTATTTTGAATTATTACCTAAAATTGAATAAATTGCGGCGAAGGTAAATTAATTATATACAAAGAAGATAACGTAGATTAACATGGCTTAGTTACTAAATCAGCGATCAATCTCTCTTTATTCATAACTAGCTACCTACCCTCGCTTCGCTTTGGGAAACTATGTCAATTAAAGGAAAACAACAAATACCCGATTGCCCAAAATTGGGGGATATTTTCAAAAAACACAATCGAGATGAAACCAACGCCACCCTATATACGTTGAAAAAGAAATTCGATTAATAAGATTTACAAATGGAAATTTAAATATACCGTGTTTGAACAGTGCTTGCTTAGTTACTCCAGATTTAGGCTTTTTTTCAAAATGACGTTATAGGTGGTCAAAAATGGCCTGAACTACTTCGAGAAAAGAATGGTAACCGGCCGCACCGATTGTTTTGCTCGAATTAAGGAGGTTTTTCCGTGCTCATAGATTAAAACTGAGCTAGTTTAATCGATCGATCATATCCTTGTCAGGGAAGGATGATAAACAACTTCAATAAATACAAGTTCTCCAGCCATTATGACCCGAGAATTAGTTCTACCATGAAGCTATTGGTGATTTTCTTCGCAACCGTCTCCTGTAAGTTCTTATTTTTAAATACACGAGTTTTAAATAATCTCCTTTTAAATTTTTAATTTTTATCATTTAAATTTGTATTCTCTTTTTGAATTGTGCTTTAATAATGATAATGATAGCAATAAGTACCTACTACCTAATAGAAGAGAAATGCTTTTCGAACTTTCCAGTGTGCTCTGGCAGCGCCATTCCCACTGTGCCAGGGGACAATAGCCACTATGTAGAAGGTGAAAGCCGCTACATTTGGATGCCCGATGGTGACGGCGTACCACATCTAGTCGATCTCCAGGAGCCAGTTGATGAAGCAGCATTGAACGCTAGGAATGGAGCGAACAACGAGTACTGGCTCTTTACTAGGTAACAAAATCGTTTATCTACTTATAAATAGTATTAGTAGTGGGAGGATTATAAATAATCCTCTGACGAAGAGTAAAATCCATAAATTAGTGTAATTTACATGCCAAATTGAACCCTTGAGCAAGTGGTTGACTATATTGAAGAAAATGAAATTTCACCCAGGATTGAGATTTAAAAGTAGGTATAATTGCAAGAATCAATCATTAATATCAATGATAAGCTGCTGCCCTATACTTATGAGATTTAAGGATTTGATTACCGTTTGAACTTTAACCCTTAATGGTATATACGTAAATTGTTCAACTATGATGGCTTACTGATTGTTTTCTTTTGTTTTAGACAAAATCCCACTAACAGACAAGTGATCGCCAATGGTAATCTAAACTCCCTTAGGAATTCCAACTATAATGGTAACAGGCCTCTCATGGTCATTGTCCACGGATGGACCAACAACGGCAACACTCACCTTAACCCTCACATTACTGGTGAATATCTGCGAATCACTGACGCTAACGTCATCGTTGTGGACTGGCGCCAAGCTGCCAGTGGTAGCTACACCACATCTGTCCGAGCCGTTCCTGGTGTCGGTCAACATTTGGGCAACTTCCTGGTGTGGCTCCTTAATAATGGAGGCGGTAACTGGAACAACGTACACTTAGTCGGTTTCAGCTTGGGAGCGCATGTTGTCGGAAATGCTGGTCGCACCGCTGGTCGTCGTCCTGGCCGCATCACTGGTAAGAATTTGTATATCAGTCTCTGTATTAAAAAACACCTATGTGACTTTTGCTTTTTGGCATTCTACCTTGCTCTCTATTTTAGGCTTGGACCCGGCTGGCCCTCAATGGGGTGGAAATTCTAATGCCTTAAACCGCAACGATGGGCAGTACGTGGAGACTATCCACACAGATGGTGGGCTCTTGGGTATCTTCGATCCAATCGCTGACGCTGACTTCTACCCCAACGGTGGTAGAAACCCTCAACCAGGCTGTTCGAATAGTTCCTGCTCTCACGGCAGGGCACCTGAACTATTCGCTGCCACTATCAGATACAATCGTCACGTGGGCAGAAGGTGCACAAACCTCAATGAGGCACGCAACAACCGGTGCGGTGGAGCCACCTTGAATATGGGCAACAGCCTAAACAACAAACGAGGGTAAGCATAACACTGCGTAAAATTAATTGAACTTTACTCAGATGAGCACAGGGTGCTCCCAAAGAAGGTACCAAATGTGCAGATGACTTAAAGAAGATAGATGTAGCTGCTAGATCCAGAAGGCTCATCCACAAACGTAATGGCGTAAATCAGAAAAGACCTAAATATTGGTATTGGACTAAAAGGCTGTCAGATGAATATACCCGTGCCAAGCTGATAAAAATACGTGCAATTGTGAAATACCTACCTTTGAAATACCTTTATGCCAAAAAAAGCACTATATTTCCTCGACGCAGAGACCAAAAGTAAAAATGAATTATTAACATGTGTAGTTCTTGATCCTGATCCTTTTTTGTTGCAGAACTGCCGGACTCTATGGACTGACTACTGGAAACCGCTGGCCTTTCTAAACAAACATGGCATTTGATGAATAAAATGCTATAACTCTCGACTTGAATTTTTTTTAACAAACCCTTTTTAAGTACTAAATAATATAGTGAAAAAAAAGCTTCTTGACTAAAAAGCAAAAAGTAAACATAGTTAGGCAAGTAAACTAAATTCAGCTATTTCAGAGATTACCCTTAACAAACAGACAGAGGGCAAAGATTTGAAAAAAATATTTTTAATATTATATCCCGTATCATAAAACAAATGATTCGGATAAGGACACTTTAACTTTGTTCATGTGTAAAAAGTGACAATAGTACAGGACATAGATAAGCAAGATAGCCATTACAAGGATTAAGATGCAAGATGACACACAGATATACCACGTCTAGGAATAGGATATGGGATAGATTTGATCCTGATTTTCCATAAAGTTCTCCTGGTGGGTTGTTTATTTGTGTTTATGACGGAACCGACATTAAACAGCTGAAGGCATTAAATAGTTACTTGACACTTGGATAGTTACACAGGTCAACGACCTGGTTGATAAGTCCAAACTGGGAATAGGTGTCTCTATATAGGATGATTTTAGTACTTGTTATGAAACAACTTGTCAGGAACGAAGCCGCAAGCGTTGTCTAGTATCTGAATAAATCGTAGTGAAGGGCGTGTTAAGTATTTTAAATACAAATATGATAATGTAGATTAATGGCTTATTAATCTTAATCAGCGATCAATCTCCTTTTATTGATAGCTTGTGATATATGAAACGTTTGACAAAGAACCAAAGACATTGTTACTTTACTGTATCATGCAGCGATCAATTTATAATTTTTGCTAAGAAACATTTCAAACTAAACTCTGAGAGGCGCGGAGTAGGGCGCATCACCATGATTGGTCAATTCAACATTTCGAATGTCGAAACATCAAACAGTCGTCATGCAATAAATATAAGACGAAGTTAAAGACCTAGAAAAAAGAGGACGCGAAGTCTTTCCTAAGTCTTTTACGTAGTTTGAGATTTTTCGTACTTAATGGTTATCAGAAATGCCCGAACTAAATTCTATTCATAATATTAGCGTCGTAATATATAAAAACACAACGTATGTGTGTCTGTCTCAAAAAGTATTATAAAAAAAATGTGATGTATTATAGAAGTACCCAGTATGGTATCGAACCACAGTAGGACCAGGCAGTTAGTGCTGTTGTCGAAATACTTCATAGGACCAGCCAAACTATAAGAGGTATTAAAATGCCGCTATAACAAAAGTTGTCCGATATTACGAGCGTTTACTAAAAAATCATGAAAATGTAAGGTTGGTAGTACCTGATGTGGAAAATAAAGTATAAGACTAAAAATAAGGCAG
>LGAG01000642.1:314615-328020 GCA_001278395.1 Lerema accius | reverse complement strand
AATATTAGACTAGTATCACGGATTTAATACAAAATTAAAATATTTACAATTAATAAGTTTACTTACAGAATAAAACAAGCCTTTGTTGTCTTTGCTCCACGACATCGCCGCAAATTTAACTTTTTCTAATACTTCAGGATAGTCTTTGCCTGTAAAAATAATTTAACATTGGATTTAAAATATCGAATTATTGCCCCTTTCAATGATTTCGAGTAAATTTAGAGAAAAAAAAGGAAAAGATGAAGAATATTCGTGCCCCTTAAAAATTAAATATCTGTATATCGGAAAGAGAATGCCGCAGGTCACATTCAGTTCAGTACTTAATATAATTGTTTTTTTTTTATTTCTGTTTTAATTTTGCATGTTTACTGACACATTTAAAAAATTTATTAATCTTTTAATTCACTTATACGGATATTTATCTACATAATGTACCTACTTTTATTTTTAGTTTAGTTCATCCACTTCAGTTCTATTCGCATGCGACAGACAAACCGACAGACAAATGATCTCCTATACAAATAATATTTTAATCGATAGCGGGAATCGGCAAGCATTGTGTCGGCACATTGGCTCGCATACGACCTGCATAATAATCACGTGCAGTACATTCTTTGTATTGACATTGCACTTTGCACATTAACTGCATTTATCAGTGACGCCGACATTATTTCCACCAAGAAACTTATTGTTTCGAATAGTAACTAAGTAGTATTCATATTCATTAATAGAAAAACAAAATAGGAGACTCCAAAAAGAAAGGGGGGGATAAAAAAATTGGCATTACGCTCCTTCTAAAGCAATAATGGAATTGGATAAAACAGTAAAAAAGAACATGATATATTTTTTGTTTTCTAAACAATTTTATTACCATTTTTCAACAACCACTTCGCTAATAGCAACCCACCCGTTTACACAAAAACTATATGATTTATTATCCAATTAATTCGGCCGCGACACCGGTTTCTTCGTAATTAAAATCTTTAATTTGTGTTAGAATTTTGCGAACTCTTTTATAGTCACTTAAGAATCTATCATCATAAAAAGTAATCTAAAAGATAATATTCGATACATAATTATTCTTAACATCAACATAATCATGTTCCTTTTGCAATTTATGTTAATAAGTATTTGACAATGAAACATCATTTTCACCGCTACCGTCATTTTGGATAGACTACTATCACCAAAACAGTGAAAGAAACACACATAGGTACATATTGATGGTTAAAGGAGCATTAAAGTATTACATAACATTTTGGACACCCCCTCCCTGGGAGGGGCCACTCGTAACGCTCGCTAAACGTTACACGTTACACACGTTACGCAAAAATTACCATTTTAAACTAAAAATGTTACTATTCTGCCGAGTTAGAAGAATTATTTTCCCTAGTCTGTTATTAAAAAAAAATGTTACGTAACGTGTTGTTCTACCCCCCGCCCTCCTACATACGTACTACGTAATACTCGAACAGTTCCTCTGATGATAGTGATAATATTACCTGTAGCGACATCCTTAATATGTATAGTGATCCAGTCGGATCCACTCGCGGACAGTCCGTACGCGAAGGTGGCCCCGTCTTCTGTGAAGCGGCTGTCAGAGATGGCCACCGTGCCGTCTTCCGACAACGTGTTGGGGTCCAGGAACACCCGCGCTTCGCCGTCTAGGCTGTCTTGTACGTACAGGACACTGGAAACAATACAAGTTAGTTTATTTTTAATTTTTTTATTTCATTAAGCCGACAAACGAGCAGACGGGTCACCTGATGGTAAGTGATCACCGTCGCCCATGGACATTAGCAACACCAGGGGCATCACCAACGCGCTGCCGGGCACGAAGTGATGGACCCGCTTCTTGAAGGACCCTATGTCATAGCACATTGGAAAGACCGACAAAACTTAGTCTAACTTAATAAATAAAAATAACGTATAAGCAGTGATAGGGTAATGGCTTCAATGTTGGTCTCTCGAATGGGACTTCCTGGGTTCAAACCTCAAGGCACGCATTTCTAATTAAAATAGTCATGTGCGTATTAGATACTAATTATCATTTGCTACGGTGAAGGAAAACATCGTGAGGAAACCTGCACACCTTAACGTTCTCCATAAAGTTTTAAAGGTGTGGCAAGTCTGCCAATCCCCACTTGGCCAGTGAGATGAGACCCGATGGGTCGAGATGACTAACGTAACAAAACTTAAGGGATCATTGACATGGCATACATTATCGATCGAGTTAAGCAACTATGGGTGTAGTGAGTAGGGGGATTTGTAACTACTAGAACTAAATTTGGAGTGCTTCCGTATTTCTCTGATGTATTCCGTATTTCATCAAGACAATGTTCTCCTTAGAGGGTAGTCGTTAAACTATGTAGGTGGCAGCACTGGACCAGTCTAATTGAATAAGTCACTCTTACTTAGTGATAAAGAGAAACCCGTGCTCTTTGGTGGACAGTTATTGGGTTAGAACTTTCAAAATTTCGCTTGTAATCTTGGTCTCTCTGACCATAAGGACGTTTCTATTATCTAGTCGCTGAGCTTCTTAAAACATTCGACAGGTGAAGCCAAGCCTACATTTTACTTCTACACTATCGAAATTAGTTATATCTTTGTGGACTCCCTATTACAAATCGTAAATCCCCATTTTTTGTCACTCCCAACGTAGTCCCCCCTCGAGCTTTCCGTGGACCCCTTGAGGTCTACCTGGACTAGTTTGGGAATCAGTGTGTTAAACCTCCTCTAAAAGATAATATCATTAAAACTCATTATAAAGTAATATTTTATTAACACTGTAATACGTGTGAAGAGTACGAACATAGTTTTTGTTTCTAACGTAATCTAATCTCCTCTGATAACTGTCGAGATGCGTTATATTTAACCAGCATGTTTGTTATTATCTGCAAATTGTTCGAGACCGCAAATAGTATATAGCATACTTGTGATAATAACAGTTAAGTAGTGCGACTGTAAATGTAAACCAATTAATACAATACTGGTTTAATGGAAGATTTATCCAAGAAAATATTAAGTAGGTACTATCTATCTATCATTTTAAGTAGGTACTACCATAAATTAACTCAAAACCGACCTCAAGTATGAAAATGCAGTTAGTGCATTTTAACTGTAATGGTGAAATAAGCTTTATGTCATAGATATTAAGGTCGCTAATATCATAGACAAATCGTATTGGAATCACCCTACTAGTAAACCAATAGCATCAACTACTACGGAAAGTTTGGGATTCTAAAATTCAGATAAATGATACAAAACTTACTAAACAAAGTGTTCACTTACTGCTGGTTCTGCAGACCAGTGTTCTTCATAAAGAAGTACCGATCCCCTCGTTTGAAGGGGCAGGAGTACTTCGGGTAGTTCCATAGCTCCGTCAGCCGATTGTGGATGTCTGTCTTAACAGGACACGAGTCCAAGAACGGCCGCGTTATGCTGTTCTGTGCGTCTATAAACTCTTTGGTCTCTTCTGAGTCTGGGTCTTCCAGCCAACGGTACGGGTCAACTATCTGGAAAGGTTTTATGTATTATCAACAATGAAATGGACAAAATGTAGGGCGCAATGGTTACCAAGGCAGATCGCCCTTCAAAGGGTCCTGGGTTCGATTCCCAGCGGGGCCGAAATTTAAATTTGTTCTAGGTGGGTGTATGTTTATGTGTTTCTTTCTCGTCCATAGCACCCACAACACGGGGAATTCCTAGTGTGGAGCTATGGGTGTATAGCGTTATTTTATTTATTTTATTAAAATATTGTATCGGGGAGACTAAGAAAACTTTCTTTAAATCTTTCAGTAGTAACATTTTTTGAAGAGTAGTAAGTCAAGGTTACCTTCATAACACTGATTAATTAAATTAATATAGAAAAAGTAAGTCCGTAATCAAATAGATAATCGTTATCTATCAAAGTGCACATGCACGAAAAATAATATTGTATGACGTAACTATATTCAATATTTATAATTATATCTATATGCATCCTAATATTGTCTACGCTCACCATTAGAAATCTACAGGTTATCCTACTAATATTATAAATGTGAAAGTTTGTAATGATGTTTGGATGTTTGGATGTTTGGATGTTTGGATATTTGGATGTTTGGATGTTTGTCCCTCCTTCACGGTCTAACCGCTGAACGGATTAAGCTGAAACTTGGTACACAGATAGGTTGCACCCAGGAATAGGACATAGGATACATTTTATCCCGATTATAGGTTCCCTTGGGATAAAATCAATATTTTGTTTATCGACTTTTCCGCGGGCGGAGCCGCGGGCATCGTCTAGTCAAGAATATTTTAAGGTGTGAAATGAGAACATTAAGGTGTCCCCTTATTATGTGTAAATGCATTGCACTTAACAATGTTGGCAGCAGAATTTTGGTGAATATTCGCATAAGTAATAGGTTTCAGTAACTAACATAAGTTAGCTCCATTAATAAGGTTAGGTATGTCATAAACAATTAATTAGTTTATCTCTTATGCAATAGACAAGATAAAGATCCGTATCAACTACAGCAGACATGATTCAAATACAGGATAATTTGTATAACTACATTATATGAACATCGTGTGCCTACTGTTTTATTATTAATCCCGAATTTTTTTTCAGAAGACCTCATAGTTTACACATCGAACCGGACAAGGGGTTTGATAGACAATAAACCATTGAGAAAACACATCATTAAGAACTTTTAAATCTTACATGCTAATAATAGGACAAAATCATGACATCCTTGGAATAGAGAACTTTTATTTGTTATCATAATATATTAGTAAATATACTAATACGAAGCAGCGTTTATAAAAATAAACAACAACAAAGTGATATTATTAATTAAGCAGACATTAAGTCGCCTGGAGGCTAGAAACCGATTTCTCGTTCGTCTTGTTTTGAACTTGACCGGTCACTCGGCAGCAAGGTTAACACTAGTTCTTGCAATAACTTCTAAAACGGGTCAATGCGCGACTCTTTTTATTTCAAACGTGTTTAATAGCTTGTAGAGCTTGAGGATAGACATGGCAAACAATACGTACGAAATTGGCACTCTGCGCGAATAGAATACAAAATAGCTTCAACAAATACAGTTGAATACAATTTTATTCTTCCTTATTTAAACAGTTGTAAAAAAAATCATGTTTTTAGGTGTTTCTTTGATCGTTTTTGATCTGCGATTGTCATTAAAATCAACATAAAAACATTGAAAGAGAGAAAATAAAAAGCGATTGACAGTATGATGCAACAGAATATTGGCTTTGTGTTATCTAATAAAAAATTTAGTCTATGTATAGAAGGGTATTTTAATTTCATCCTATAGCTTTTTCCAGTTACATTGACGCAACTTTCATTGTTCGAAAGCCTATGCAAATGTTATTGTTACGTTGAAATTGCAAATGTTACTTTTTACATTTATAAATTGATTGGATTCGATGAAACCGGAGTTGGTACCTACCTACCTATTTTGCTGCAAATTATGAGGACGAAGATAGTTTTTAACAAACAAGGCTTAAACCCATTAAAAGTCCTCTACAGGACACGAATGTTTCACATCACTGAGAAGACTATGAATGTTAATTTACTACCTTAATTTTTTTATGAAATTTGACAATCCTCCAATAGGACTTTTATAGTCATCGTTTAATGGGAATATACTGTCCATATTTGTTGGGAATTTTGAGTGGGATAGGATATTAGTAGTTACTACTAATTAGTAGTTGCTATTTGTTAGTAAGTAGATTGTGGAAGATAGGGACTTGTAGCGTGGATTAGTCTTATTAGTTAATATTGGTTGTCTAGTTAGTAATCGTAGCATCGATACAGATAGCAGATGGTTGCTCCTTTGTATAAATTGATAATACATAATTTGTTATCTTTAGACCCTTATATTAATTATTATTATTTTATGAAAATTAAATAATGAATGACTACAGAAACATTCCACAGCGCCAAAAGTAGATTAAACGTTATCTTTACAGATTAGAAATCGGAAATTGAGACTGAGAGTTCATTTGGATAGATAACATTAGGATAAAAAAACATTAAGATACAAGCAAAAATCATGCCAAGTTATAAAAACATTACAAGATGTGAGAAAAACATGAGCGACATCGTTTTGATATTGGCCAATATCAATATTCCAGTGGTCTGTAAAGTGGCTCTTTGGTTCCTTAACTGTGGCTCTAGCACTAACTCAGTCACACTTTCACTCACAGAAGGCTCAATAATATTTTCATTCCAAAAATGTATAAAATTTAGTTTTATTTAGTGTAATAAAAGTTTAATAAACAAGCAAACTTGGCTTCCAATTTGTTTTTTTATTATTATTGTAATGTTCACTTTTGGCTCGTTGGCTAATTATGTTTTCCGACCACTGACCAATATAAATATCGAACCACAATAATTGTTATTATTGAATTTAAATTGAAATTAAGATGAAATCAAGGAAGCATTTTTACAGCAGAATTGATTATGTTTTTATCAGTTCGCTTTTTTAGTCTTTTTGCTCGTTTGTTACAAATTTTGCAACGGATTTTAAAAAACTATAAAACGAAACTTCGAACATTTATTAAGCGCGCGCTAATTGCACACTTATTATTTTTTATGAGTGAAACATTTTTTTAAATGACAAAAAAGTAAGGTGATATCACCATAAAAATATATGGTAAACATGTTAGAAAATTGCTTGACGATAGTATCATTTTTTTAAAAGTTGGTTGAACTCGACTGGTTGGACGACTATTCTTCTATGGGTTCCTCCTGAGGAACCTGAGTTGCATGATGCATAGAGTTTTTGTATGTAATGTAACTTGTTCCTATCTGTTCCCGAGTACCTACTTCATAAATCCAGCATTCCTTTCCCACGTGTTATAATGTGCATACTTGATTACATAATTGCTATTGTTGTATTAACAAAGTATGTTTGTATTCTCAACTCTCAACTACCAGTGAGATCATAATAACTTAGGAGTCTGACATATTTAAATTCGAAAGAGAAGCGCCAATGTATTTTGTAAGTGACTCTTTCAAGCTATACAAACCAGTGCATAATACAACAACATTATATTTCAGCATAAGGCACGAGAATAAACATTTACCAGTCATACATCTTTAAAGTTCTACAACACCCAAAACAGGAAGAAACAAGGTTGGAAGCATCGTAACGAAGTAGGTGCGTTTACCTTACTACTATAGTGAAAGGATCTCCTATCTGAATCGATAATGCTTCTTGAATGTTTTTAATCGATTTCGGCAGTTAAATATGACTCTTATTTATAGTGAATCGATTAGTTTCAAATAGTCGTTACAATTCAAAAGATCAAGCATCCCTCGTGTAGTGTATCTATATTTACCTTAGTGCCATGGTAATCGTCTACGACGGACTCATCCCGCCGCGCGTGAGGATACTCGAAGCTCATGTTCCGCCAAGTGAAGCCCGACGAAGCACCCGCGCTCTGCAACACCCAACACATTGACACAATCGCGACATAGCTCACCAAACGCATCGTGAGTACTCGTCAGCCCTTCACCCACAAACAACTCCCGCTGACTGACCGCCACCGCCACCCAACTCGTCTTATATCGAAACGTGTTGAGGCACGATTGTTTTTTTTCCTACGATGCTATCGAGATGTATCGGGCTTGCTTTTTTACTTGTCGCTGCGGATGTCACAGCAACATTTCAATTCATCGACCGTCGCAGATGACATAGGATTTAAAAATAAAAATCAACCTACGTCTTTTTCTCGGTTGCCAATCATTAAAATACAGATGGACTTCTTAACGCTAAGTTTTAATTAAATGTTATTGTTTCACTGCACAGGTGTTTATCTAATAATAAAAATTACAATTAGTTACAAGACAATATATACGATGCGGTTTTGACCTTTACGGAGGCGGTGCAGTCTTATAAGGCTCTGTATAATATCGTTATGACCTCAAAGGAGGAAAACGCTAAAAGATCTGAGTATCATTGTATTTTACAATAATGCACTGTGATTTGTTGTTAATAATACTACATTGAAGTTCAACAATTTATTTTATAAATTTCAAATTAAATGACAAACAATTTCTTCGTAGGCATTAAGTTAAAATATGTCGTTTGCGAGCTAGCATCGATCATTGGTAAGTAATAAAACCTCACGCACAGCACGTAATACAAGAACGTGGCAAATCAATCGCAAAGCCTTTGCCATAAGATAAATAATCGAAACCTTATTACTGTGTCATAAGATACATTTTAGCATTACCAATAGCCAACATACATATTCCTTTTATCATTATTATTATTTTTTTTTACAAAATCAGAAGCGTACAATATATTCGTTTGTAAAGATTCCTTATTGCGACTGTTTTCTTCGCAAGCTTTGTGTGGGACTCACAGAGGCAGCGTGATACAGCATTATTCTGTTCGTGTATAGAATACTGTTGTATACTTTGTGCAATTTCCATAAATAGAGTTCAGTATAAACAAAGCTTATATTTTCTTGCGCGTACGATGTACTAAAGACGATCAGCTGTTACTTAATTCAATAAGCTTTTTATACGCAGCAGATGCCGCGAGCTTTTTAAGTCATTATAACTGTATTATAACGGTCTAGCAAATAATTAACAACGATAATTACTACAATGAAAATTACTACACTACAAATTCGACATGATAACTTAATGGCAGTCCGTTCAACAATAGCCAATGTTTTGGCTAAGTAAAATACATATGTAATTTTTCATACTATTCATGTTTTTAGTTAAAGATAGGTACAAATCTTCTAGAATATTCGTTGGTATTCCCTTTTTTCTATTATTTATTTGTATCATTAATTTTGAATGACCAGATAAATTTAATGGTCTTTAACTATAAAACCATGGGTGGTTAATGCAATTAATAGTGTGTACCATTTATATGAGTCTAGTATATTGTTTTTCTATAAATCAGAACTACTTAGTGTAAAGGTAATTTGTATATAAAGGAAATCTTCACATATTAATTTCCTACTAAATTTAAACTCACTGCTACTGTTTGACCTTTATTTCATGTAATGTTTATGATAATGAGGCAACATTGATATGGTAATCATAGAGGCTTTTTCCCTTCAAGCACACATTTAAAGGTCATTGACATTTTCCTTCTTTTAATTTGCGTGTATCTGTCATACATAATAATAATTATTTTAATTCTTTCTTAGCACTTTGAATAATGCTGGCACCGTATAAGATGATTATTTTTCTATACATTCATTGGTTGCCTTAGCAATGGAGGGGTTAAGAATGCAAGTACCATTTATAGAAGATACATAATTATAACTATTTTTACTACTATTTAAATGCTCTATAGCAGGTACCTGACTTAAAACCATATAGCAAACCAGCTCTCTACCTAGTTGCAGTAAATTATTTTGATTAATATTTATACTATACTAGACGATGCCCGCGGCTCCGCCCGCGGAAAAGTCGATGAACAAAATAATGATTTCGTCCCAAGGGAACCTCTAATCGGGATAAAATGTATCCTATGTCCTATTCCTGGATGCAACCTATCTGTGTACCAAGTTTCAGCTTAATCCGTTTAACGGTTAGACCGTGAAGGAGGGACAAACATCCAAACATCCAAATATCCAAACATCTTTACAAACTTTCACATTTATAATATTAGTAGGATGTCTTCAAGGCACAAGTGAATAGACTTCAAATAAATTAATGGCAATTCTTTGGAGGACTAATATTATGCTCGCCTAAAAGTAATGGTTCAAATCAAAAAAGAACCTAACCATTTAAAATACTAATGATTTAAGAGTTACTTCCGAATATACAATTTTGCTAAAATATTCTGAATTATGAAAATTACTTTAATAGTATGGCCTACCAAATTACTTTGCATGGAATTTATACCATACATGATAACAGTTATAGTAACCATACCCAGTGATATACCTTTGGTAATGTATACAGTACAACTTAAAGATATTAAAAGCACTACAAAGAAAAACATGATTTGATAAAAAACCGTTTTAATAGTACTAGGGTCTTATTAGGATTCTACTGCTAAATCTAGTACAAGGATCATCTAGGATTTTGTTCATACTATTCAATAAAAAAATTACATATCCAGACAAAGTTATAAAAAGTTTAAACCAACAACTGAGTACAAGATGAAACACTTCAAAATATTTACAGTGGAAAACATCAGAATACACAACACATTTGCACATGAGGCAAGTAGTAATGGCAGTGTTATAATTCTATTATTTTTATCTCATAATATCGCGTCAGGGTTAACCAAGATATAGTTAAATTGAAAGAAAAACTGTCACAGAAGCATTCATAGAACTAGTACCTCTAACATATCATACAAGTTTAAGGGGGTAGGTTTCTTACCATTATTTAGCCAAAAATTACAACAATTTCACAATATGTCACTCTCAGTGGCACGTACACACTACGTAGACGAAACGTACACTAACTAATTAACTACTGATTGTAACAAACGTCCGGAGATTCAAATAATAAACGTGAACAATTGAACCTCACATTTAACTTTGAAAAGATACCACAAAATCTCTTATTATTCTTACCAATATTTTTCCAGTTGCTGCGTATCGAACTGTATGATTTGCGTATGTAAACAATTTTCTGTGTTTGATCGTAAGTTCCGCAATATTAGTTGAAAATCTGGAATGATACGCAAGAAAAGGACGCACCGCCATAAACTTTGACATTTCGCGGACAGATCGTTTTGTTAGACGTCAATCAGTTATTTGAGTTGGCACAGATAATGAATAACGATTTTAACGTTATTTATTTTATATTTTTTGTTATCGCTGATACCGACTGGGCTGCTACGATAGCGATATTGTATCGAAGATTATTGTTCATAGTGGCCACATGCAAACATTAGGATTCTTGTGAAAGAATTAGGTAAGAAAAACATATTTATATGCAACATGGCAACATTAAAAATCAGAGATTCAGCGATTATTATATTAGCCATAGAGTAAATTTGTATATTGATATTAGCCATGAGAGCAACCAGCAACGACATGGTTATTTTGTTGTTGCAAGCAGCAACTTCACTGTAATTTAGCTTCTTTATTCCATTATTATACCGCACTTGTCGTGCAGCGGCTGCATTCGTTGTCAGAATGGGTCTCATAGAAATCAAAACTATCGCCGGAAGGGGATTCGTACTCTTAATCTCCAACATTGTGACCCAAGTAAAATCATTTCTTCATCCCTATCTCCAACACAGAACAATATATTCCTAACGGAGATACCTAAGTATGAGATGCTAGATGAAGACTTAAATTCTAGAGATAGATAGTATTTTACTAATAAGCCTTATAGTGATGATAATAATAACTTGAACAGGGTAAAGAAGAAACACGAGAATAAAATGTGTAAAAATATATTTATTTTTCTTTAATCTCCTTGATATAAAATTTCAATTGTAGAACAAACTTAATACTGCAGAATCTCCAATAAGTTGCCATGGAATGTCTTGCTACCACCACCACAATACCCGCTTACAATATAACCGCATAACTGTAATAAAACTTATATACTAGACGTGTAGAAAATACAAATAAACATATTTTTTCATATATTTTTAGCTACCATTGTAACTGATCATCACAGAAAGTATTGCAAAAATGGTAAGGTAAATCTCATAAACTTTTGGATTTGCAATAACTTATTATTATTGCAATACAAATGAGTCATTAACAATAGTCTACAAACTAAGTACTACAATATTGATTACTATAATAAGTATAATATACACCTGCAACCAAGATATAAATAATAATTCTTTTACATAAATATAACAATTACAAAAAAAAAACATTTTTGTAATTTCTAAGTTTTTCATTATCACTATTTGATATCAATTACATAACGTAGTCCCCAAATTTCCAATTACTTATGTGTTATTTTGTGATCTGAAAAAACTAATCAATTGTCATTGTGCCATTACCAATCTCTCGCTACATTTATCGTAACATATTATCCTTTGTAATACAACACACTATGCCATATAGGACAGCACTAAACCATATAAGACAGCACTCCGCCATACAGGACAGCTCTCTACCAAATAGGACAGTACGCCAATCACAGTTTTCCTTGCATGAACGGCTTGAGATACTTGTGGAAGGATTCGTTAACGGGCTCAGCATTGAGCGGACTCTTCATAGCATCCTCCATAAGACGCTCGTAGGCGCGACCGTCGTATGCGCCAAGGGCCGAATTAAGGATCTGCAATAAATAAATAAAAAATATAAATTAAAGGGTTCTTAACGACTCTTATGTAAATAAAGAGAAGTAACATCACACATTTAAATCGGATTTTAATTCTTTACTTGACATTTAATTTCACCGATTTCAAATATACCCTGTTTCGCTAATTTTATGCTTGTTTTACATTAATTATTATTAATAAAAATGTCGGTAAATGTTGTAAATTTATTCCAATACCTCATCCCTAATATCGAAGGCGTCGACCAGTCCCACGGCATTGGGTCGGATCTTAGTCAACAAGTCTTCATACCAGTTCTGCAACTGTTCTATGTTTCTTTCGGATATAGATGTATACTGAAAAAATAGAGGGAAGATTTTATTATTATGGATGGATTGTTATTTTGTTTTTGAGAACAATAGGTTTAGTATGATGTCATAATTAATGCATATGCATGTAGTGTGTCAGAGCGTTGTGGCATATGAATGTTTGCATGTGCACGCGTTTGAATGAACGTGCGCGTGCAATACTTGACATAGGGTCCTTCAAAGAGTGAAAAATTTCCTTTACGGCCGGCAACACATTTGCCTCTATTGCTGCACGTACCGATAGGCGACAGTAACTATTTAACATCAGTGAGTGCCGGAACCTGCTTGCCCTTTCTTAGTATCTACAAAAAAAATTGTGCGAGCGTGATAACGCGCACTCGCACGCGTTAGTGCGCATGCGTGCGTGCGTGTTTGTGTGTGTCTACGTGCACGTGCTTGCGTGTGTGTGTGTGTGTGTGACTCTCTCTCTCTGTGTGTGTGTACCGACCCGCAGCAGGTCTCCGACGTACTGCAGCGCCCAGTAGACGACGTACAAGTCGACGAGCTGTCGCAGCACGAGTCGCAGCGCCGGCGCAGCAGTCGTCGCGCGCGTCTCCGTCTCGCGGTAGTATGTAGACAGCACGATCGCGCGGCAGTGCGCCTGGCGACACACAAATGCTATATTGTATTGTTGGTTGGCAACTAAGTTACGGATTTTTGGATCACAATTGGATCCGGTAGACGATGAAAAAAAAAAGGTTCTTCAAGAAAAAATATTTTTAGGTAATTACACTCAGTTGTATTAGCTGTTTAAATAAACTCATAATAACCTCTTTTTTTAAATAGGTTAAGAAATAGGTCCCGCTTGCC
>LGAG01000642.1:275861-306054 GCA_001278395.1 Lerema accius | reverse complement strand
TAAACTACACCATGAAGGTTGTTCAGAATAAAATACTAATATTGCTTATGGTGTCTCAAGACTCGGGTCTCGCTGTGAGCGCGCTGAAATAAGACAGATCGTTATTCATTTGTTTGTCTTTGGGATTCGAGACCCAGTGCGCGAAGGCGCTAAGGGGCATAGATCAGAGTAATATGTAGGAGAAGATGGCACGATTAGGTACGTTACCGGATACAGAACTGATCGTCCCAGAATCATTAGTTGCTTGCTTCGTTATTCTACAAGTACATCTATATTGTGGTTGTTCAGACATTTGATAAGAAATAATGTAATCAAAGTGGCCCCACATTAATCTATGAATGGCCAAGATATTATTATATAAAAAAGGAGACAAACAATCGTCAATAAATAAAAAAAATACATGAAATACTAGTAATATTTGTGTCGTTCGGATATCCTTATAGTAATTTGATACGTATGCTGGTTTTTATTCATTCCACATTTACTCGTATTTTGGGATTCTGTAAAATATTGTGTATAACTTTTTATCTGTGATTTACGTGATATTTAGTCTGTTCCGTCGTTTTGTATGTTCTTGCCATAAACAGCGACCGCCATATTTCTTTCTTGTGTGCGTTGGATCTCACCGTGTCAAGATGAGGTTAGTTATTTTATTTAAAAATATTTCACAGTCTTTTTGGATGTATTCAAAGCGATATAAATGTTGCTAAGTGTATTTGGTATAGGAACAATGTGTTTTTGTTGTTTGAGTTTGGATTTTCCTCGTGGTTTTATAAATATGTTATCGGCATGCAATGCCATGTGGTGTTCAAGTGTATTTTTTAACTTTTTCCAGCTCCCTAAAGCTGCAGAAGAGGCTTGCAGCCTCTGTTATGAGATGTGGAAAAAAAAAGGTTTGGTTGGATCCAAATGAGATCAATGAAATCGCCAACACTAACTCCAGTAAGTAAAATATTGCTTTGAAAATACCGACCTAATAGTTCACATGTATTCCTGCGACTTTGTAATGGATGTAGGTACTATAAATAATGTTACAGGGTTTTGTGTAAAAGATTATTAATTATTCAACCAGTTTTATAATTTTTTGGAACTCAACTTTGTTACTCCTGTGTTATTAAATTGTGATATGTTCCTGATAATCAACTTCTGACCATGTTCTTTTCATTGGTACTTACTGTCATTCATCAATAGTGTCATCAGTAGTCATGTCTATGTCAAAATGAGACTATATTATGTGTTACTGATTGACCGGATGATTTCTAGGACAGAACATCCGTAAGATGATCAAGGATGGTCTGGTGATCAAGAAGCCAGTAGCCGTGCACTCTCGTGCCCGAGTCCGTAAAAACACAGAGGCAAGGAGAAAGGGTCGTCATTGTGGCTTTGGTAAAAGAAGAGGTACTGCCAACGCACGTATGCCACAAAAGGTGAGTTGTCAAGCTTAAAGTAGTTACTATTATTTTTATGCCTTAAGTAAGTCAACTGTAGCTACAATTTCATCTGAAGTCAACAATAATAATTAAAGTTAATGTTAGATTTGTCTTATATTTTGTAAGAGTTGAAAATAATACTTCGAATGCATTATTTATCAAGAAGAACATTTATAATAGTGGTGCAAGTTTATATATAATCAATGGAAAAATGACTCCTTGACTTCTAGTAGGTTCAAAAGAGGCGAGCTGCACTTCACTCCATGAACTGATGAAAATGTATTTGTATTTAACAGCAAATTGAGTCTTAACAATAATTTCTACTTAAAATTTTCAGGAACTATGGGTACAAAGACAAAGGGTACTGCGTAAGCTACTGCTCAAGTACAGAACAGCCAAGAAGATTGACAGGCATCTGTACCACGCCCTGTACATGAAGGCGAAGGGTAATGTGTTCAAGAACAAGCGTGTTCTCATGGAGTACATTCACAGGAAGAAGGCAGAGAAGGCCAGAACCAAGATGTTGAGGTGAGATGGTGTTCTTAGCAGTATTTGATCATTTACCTTACACAAGCAATCTATTTTACAGCCTCATAGCTTTGTTGACAGTATAATATGAATTAAGATTTGTATGTTGGGTTTTAAGGCGATTGTTATTAAATTAATGTGCACTTTCAACCTTTTTGTGCAACAATTTGAATTAAAATTAGGTTAGGGTAGGTTATAAGCTGTCCAAGCTTCTGTAGAACATAATGAATGTGAAAATAATGGTAAATCTAAGTTTTTTCTGTGCACAATATAGAAATACCTTCAAAATATTTTTGTATAGAAAAAAATGTAGGTGTACAAAAACACTAAAAGGCAAACAATAAAAATGTCTTATAGATCATAAAAAATAAAAAAATATAGACACTATAGTGCCAAATTTAGTTAATCATTGTTTATTTTAATCATCTTGGTGTAATGTACCTATTTGTCTACAGTGACCAGGCCGAAGCCCGTCGTAACAAAGTGAAGGAAGCCCGCAAGCGACGTGAAGAGCGCATTGCTGCTAAGAAGGAGGAGCTGCTGCAGACATTCGCCCGGGAAGACGAGGCCGCGGTTACCGCCAAGAAGTGAACACTTACTTAGATAAGGAAAAATTATCCAATAAAGCATTGGGTTAATTGAGAGTTTTATTTTACTAGGACCCGGTTTACAGTCGAAATTTGATCATAGTTTTGTAAAAGTTGATGAAATAAGGGCAGATCCATGTCTTCTCCAACGAAGCTAATTAACTGGCCGTGTTGGGGATGACTACAGAGATTACATTTAAATATCGGGAAATGACGAACGGTAATTGCGCAGTGATTACTATTGTCAGACTGTTCCAAGAGTTTTGGGTTCGATTTTCGAAAAGGCAATGTTGACTTGGTTGTGTGCTTGTTTCCGTTATCCGACATTCGTGAATCCTAGTGAGAGGCTACGAGTAAATAGAGTTATTAAAATTTATCTAAGTTGATTTCTAATGACTAAAAGCGTGGATAATAATAGCTAAGGTAATTATCCGTTAATGAATCGTCCAGTATTAAACTCGTGACTGGTTTGTCGGTACGGTTACGGTTGTTGTTTTTTAAACGAATATTTAAAAAAAAGTGTCGTCTCTGTCTAGCGCTATAGCTTCACGGACTCACAGACAGTACAAGAGGTCATCGTGTTTATAGATACCTACTTATAACCAAACGTATAGCAATAATACCTAACCAGCAAGATTTGATCAGTATCGTTGGCGTTTGTCAACAGAACGGGTTTAAACTAAGTGCCGTGCAATCGCGTGTAGATTTTAGTTGAAACGTAATTTGTTATGGAGAAAGTTAATGAAGATCTGCACAGAGAAAGAAATAGATGTTCTTTCAATATAGAAGAACTCACCAACCTTATAGATGGAGGAGTTCAAAAAACCCAGGAAAGGAGAGAAAAAGGTAGGTAATTAAGCACAGACTACGTACCTATCAAACAATAGGTAGATAAGTAGACAATTTATCCATAAATGAAATGTTAAAAAAAGAAAACTGTGCTTATTGAAAAATAAAAATCTAAAAAAGAAACATCAAGATTAGGTAGGTACTTGTTTTTATAAAATTCAATAAATTATTTTATTAAGTATGTAGTTTCGTCGATTAAAATTATCTTATAAATCTAGCCGTGAGTTTTCAACTGAATAAAATGTTAAAAAAAAGTTTTTTTTTAATCTAATTAAACTGCAATCGATGCAATCCAGTTTCTGGTGAGTTTAATGAACTCTCATTCATACACCGACCACATATTAACATAATTAGTTGGCGTTCACGGCATTTCGTTGTAAAACACCAAACTTTTATTACCATCCATTTATTCCATGACAAGCTGGAAAATAAATTATTAAATACATCCTCAAAATAGTATTTTTAGTATTACGGCATGTAATTTAGCTGCCTAATACAGACACAAACCACACTAGAATAAAAATTAACTCAAAAGACATCAGGCATTCTGGTTTAAAAGAAAAATTGCGCGGCCAGAACTAAGAATATTTCCAATAACTACTTACCTACTGTCCTTGGTGACCTTAATACTAGTTCTATGAAATAACAACATAACTACGTTTTTCGCGTACGGTAGTTATTTAAGCCGGGCAACTTTTTTTACATCAATAATGTAAGAAAATTGCCAAAATAAAATAAATGACCGAACAAATCAGAAACTAAATCTTTAATTGGTTCATAATTATGTATTGTGCAGAGGCTGTGATGGTGAGCAAGCATGATGTAACAGAAACGGTACCTGTTGAATACATGAGCCATAAGGAGAAGTATGAAAACGGTGTTCGAAAGTCGGTTGAAATGTTTAGCTTGATCCGAAAAATGCAGGAAGAAGGCAGGAGTCGTATCGACAACTATAGGTAAGGGATCGTTTAACTTACCACTTTATGTTAAGGCGATAAGGTTAATCTGATGAAATATACAACACTAGAAGTCGCCGGCGGCTCCGCCCGCGTAATTTTCCCGTTTCTGGAATATTTTATTTTGCTGCTCCTCTCCTATTCATCATAGCGTGATGTTATTATAGCCTATAAGTTTCCTCGATAAATGGACTATCTAATACTAAAAGAATTTTTCAAATCGGTCCAGTAGTTCCTGAGATTAGTGCGTTCAAACAAACAAACTCTTCAGCTTTATATATTAGTATAGATATAGATTATCTCGTGCTAGTTTTGAAAAGGACTAGGGTAAAATCTTATTGGATATTCCGTTTTATGTTACAAACATCGGTACCTAATAAAATGGTTGATGTTACAGGACACGTGTCTGTATGTCTTGCATGCAGGCTTAGAGGAAAACAACTGGGAACATGGATACAATTTTCCTATTGTAATTATTGTTACAGAGATTTTATTGGAGGTATTCTTGGCTGCGTAACTACCCACGACGGATCTCCTTTAGGTCTGCACTATATCATGTTTATGCCAGCGATATTGAGCCAGGGCACTGAAGAACAACAGGCTCAGTGGCTGGCTAGAGCTTGGACTTGTAGCATTATTGGTACTTTTGCACAGGTACATTATAGTACACATAAATATAGGTTCATATACGTATATAGGTACCTACCTACAGTACATGGGGATAAAATAAGACAGTTAAGAAACAAATTACCAGTATATTTTGTAACTACGAATCATGTTTTTGGTATAAGGATATTTATTACGTACCTATGTATCTTCAATCCTAGTAAGGAACGAGAGCGCGAGCCGTCGTGCGTCGTATATTTTGGGTCCCTTATTAGGCCCCATATTTGCAAAAAGGTCACAAGTTGACTGTCAACGGTAGGTACCTTTAGCCGATTCTGAGGACATTTTGAAGCTGAATTACGTTGTTATGTTTAGACGGAACTGGGGCATGGCACCTTCATCCGGGGATTGGAGACGACAGCGACGTATGACGCTTCCACCCAAGAGTTTGTGCTGCATAGTCCAACACTCACTTCCTACAAGTGGTGGCCTGGGGGATGTGAGTAATCTAATCCTATTCGCTGTAATTTGATGGTCTTATGCTTTAGGGTAAAATGAAACTACTACTCAGGCCTCAGATTTAAAGAAAACACGACCTGAAATTAATAACTGTTTTTGATTCTTCTCATGACACATTCTTTTTATGATTACTTATAATTTTTTTTTTATATTTTTAATAATTACTAAGGAATTAATAAACTCAATATGGAGTATAAATGTGGAATGCATTTTCTATTTCAGGTCGTTTTGTTTCCTAGATTCATAAAAATCTGTTTTCCATTTTTTTGTGTTTTAGTAGGTACGGTATATACTTAAATATGATTTCATTTATTTTAATTTGCACCTACCGTAATTATTCCAGCGGACTCAGTTCATACTGGTGGAGACCGACATTATGCACAGTATACTGTATAGGTACTAACCCTGATCAAAGTTTGAACATTTTGTACATTTCAGTAGGACAGACCGCCAACTATTGTATCGTTGTAGCGCAGTTATACACTAACGGACAGTGTTACGGCGTTCATTCATTCATTGTCCAAGTGAGGGACGAGGAATCGCATATGCCTCTCCCGGGAATCAAAGTCGGCGAGATAGGCGCTAAACTGGCTCTCAATTCCGTCAACAACGGGTTTCTCGGCTTCGATAATGTTAGAATACCCCGGATGAATATGCTGATGAAACATGCACAGGTTTTAGAGGCAAGTACCTACCTAGGTACATACGTTACTTTGAATCTGTAATGTCTCAAATGTCCATCGGCAACGGTGATCACTCGGCTTGTCTTGTTATTATCCGAATGTGCTGGAAGGAGGATAATAGTATTTGATCGAATGTATGTCTGTATGTCTATTTGGTACGCTGACATCCCAAATGGCGTGATGGACTTCAATAATGTGAGGTGTCACTAGATTCATCTCCTGTGTGAGATAAAAATAGACTAATAGGTGTATTTTTTTTATGGAGCTCCCAACCTCCAAAAATTTTTTTGTGGCCAGTTATTTTTTTAATAATTTAATACAGATTTTACCCAGATTATAACGTTATTCTCCATTGCTCGTTGCTAGGATGGAACTTACGTTAAAACTCGGAACAGCAAGCTGAATTACGACACCATGGTGTTTGTGAGAGTGGTCATAGTGTACGACATGGTCAACTATCTCTCCAAAGCTACGACTGTAGCTACTAGATTCTCAGCTGTTCGGAGACAGTGTCAGATGAAAGAGGGGTGAGTGTGCCTTTCTTATTGCATATTTTCAATTAGGTACTTAAGTAGGTAAAGCGAAAAATTTTAAATTTTCCATTGTAATCCTACTGTATTTTTACGTAACAAGTTAATGAGACGTAATATATTATGTTGGTTAGTTCTTGCGAAAATTTTTCTTCTACTAGCAAAGTACCTAGCTACTTTTAGGTAACTATGGAATTGATAATAATTTCATAGTAACTGGCACCGAAGACGATGATAGAAACTCTTTAACTTTGCAAAACTTGTCCCTCTCTTTAATCCTACTGTTTTAAGAAATGAAAAATGTTGACTATAATTTCTAAAGCATAATTAATTATACCAATTTTGGTATAAATCGCAGAGTAGATTGGCTTTTGTTTTTCCTGGCCAACCATTACGTACCTTAACTATAATGACCTGTCATTAATGCAGTATTTTTAAATACATATTATTATGGCAATATGATTTTATTGTAATTTATTTACATAAATTAACTTAAGGTATCCTTTTGTATGCAAAATTTATTTTTATTGAAGATCTTCATTATATTATTTAAATTAGGAAATCGTGTCGTTTTATTACTATGCCCTCCCTAAATGTTACGTAGCATCCGAAAGACCATGTTTTTCCTTTAAAAGTTTGCCATTTTGCTGCATTAGGAGAAACATATTTCTTAAATTTTTTGTAATAAAAAAAATATGTTACGTAACGCGTTATTGTGACATATTTCTATTCTAGTGACTATGACATAGTTCGTTTATTCGTTAAAGTAGTGTGTTACTATCAGGGAACCAGAATGTCAGATCCTGGACTACGTGACGCAGCAGCATAAGATCTTCGTTGGCATCGCGGCGTGCCACGCGCTAAGAGTGACGGCCAATCAACTGTGGGACACATTCCATGCGGTTACCGAACAGTTGATAGAAGGAAACCTGGATAGACTGGCAGAAGTACTCGTCTTCATTTGTTTAATTTACTTTTTTAAGGGCTGATTTCACCAGCAAAGAATAAGTCTTATATCAAGGATAAGTCTGTTATTTACCATTACAAATACAGATTTATCCTTGATATAAGACTTATTCTTTGTTGGTGAAAACGGCCCTAAGACGAAATATTTGTTCCACAAAAATACGGATAACATAAGTATAGTTAAGTTTTGTGTGGTTAAAATTTTGTGCATTTTGATATCAAGCATCTTGTAGGACCATACAATCGGTGCTTTGTAAAACTGGCGGGTAGTAATTTAAATTTAAACTGTAGAGAAAAGAAAACAATAAAAATAAATATTCACAGTATTTTAATGGTAATGAGACTTTAATTATGCACATGTATTGGTATAATGATAATTATTTTTGATTTATTTTTACCCGACTATCTTAGAAGGATAATGTTTTGTGTGCATGTATGTTGTATGTGTGTCCATTTTTGGCATGCGCTACAACCTGCACAGCTTGACCAGATTTAACATTATGAGGTATCATTGGATTCAGGGGGGCCTAGTCGGCAATAATACTAATACTAACGGTGCCCGGTTGTTACAATTCCCTTTATGGGAGTGACATTGGGTATAGGTATTCTTTTGTTAAACCACCCTAATTTTGATCAGGCGAGTTTTATCGTTGTTACTAGTATCCGGTTATAGTTATCATGTGACTGTGACGAGATGTTATATCCTCAGTTGCACGCCCTATATACCATCCCAATATTTAGAAGTCGAGTTTTATCGTTGCCACTAGTGTCAGGTACTCGTTTTTTTCGTCGTGATTTAAAAGGTAAACAATCTTGGCACAACTTTTATTTATTTCATTAATTTAAAAAAATATTTAGAAGTATACAGGAATTAATTTTAACATTAAATTATTGTTTATTCTTTAGTTTTATTAAATTTGTGTCTGTCTTATTTTTAAATCGATAATTACATAAAAAAGACAGTGTAAGATTGTTTACCTTTTATATCACGACGAAAAAAACGAGGTATAGTTATCACGTGACCGCGACGTCGTGACGTTGTATCCTCAGTTGCACGACCTAGCATGTTGCCTCAAAGCCGTGAGCACGGCAGACACGGCGACGTTGGTAGAGCGCTGCCGGCTGGCGTGCGGCGGACACGGCTACATGATGTCGTCGTCCTTACCGCTGACATACGGGCTGGTCACCGCCGCCTGTATCTATGAGGGAGAAAATACTGTGTTGTTGCTGCAGACTGCTAGGTAGGGAATTGGGGAATGTAGGGAAAGATTCGCTTGTAAGTAAGGAAAACACTGTTATTAGAGACTATTATGTAGTGTTAAAGATAGATTTGGTTACTCTGATTTTTTTGTCTTTGAAATGAACTAGACACGGTAGGTTATTACGTAATTAAAGATAAAGTTTTAGTAACTCCATAATTTAACCACGTAGATACTTAGCAACATCTCAAGATCTATAGCTGACCTTCAGTTACGTTCGAATCTTCTTACAATGAAAAGGCAAAACGCTGTTGTCAAGGGCTTATTGGCAGACACTACAGGCCTAGAATAAAATAGAATGTAATAGATAAATGATTTTTAATTTAAATATATTTATTGAACAGGTTTCTGGTGAAAACATGGCAGCAAATTGAGTCCGACAGTTTGACTCCGACGGTGGCGTATCTAAAGACAGCCAGCACTCCCGCCTTCTACGACTCGTGGAAGAATTCCGTGGACGGCATTGTTCGAGGGTTCCAAGTTGTAGCTACGAGGTAAGGACTATTTGGGATGGATTACGTGTTTTTTTTTAATTTTTAATCGTCCCTTGAGCTATATATACAATGCCTTGGGCACATGAATTTGGGGCAAAGTTCAAAGTAGGTAATGAGTCAGTAATTTATGTGTACTTCAAATTAGTTTGGGTACACTTAGACTTATTTTTATAGGTAAGTACCTAATGTAAATCTCAGTATAGGATGTTTTTTATATTAATAAAAATGTTAATTACAGAAAAATTGCGACAAGTGTGGAGAGTATCAAGAGTAGAGTAGATTCTGGAATGTCGTTTGAAGATGCGTGGAATGTCAGTTCAGTGCAGTTAGTTTCTGCTGCTGAGGTAAGTTTTTACTATTATACAAAACCAGAGGATCTGCTCTGCGGTCGAAATTCGACCAAAACTTAGTATGTCAAGCATTGGACTTTAACTATGCCAAGTGTCAAAGTCGTACGTGCCTGCGTTATTCTTAATAAGTGGTCCAAAGTTGAACTTATCACAAATCTATAGAGGATTCAATGTCATTTTTTTGTAATATTTAGATTATATTTATTGGCAAGGCTTAGATAAATTATAGTAAGAACTAAAACAAAATCATATACCATTGTTTCCACACTAAATGTAGACAATTTATTCATATTCATATTCATTTATTTGCACACCATAAATTATATTACAATAATTATGGACCCTGTAGGGCACAGCAAAGCAAATTAGATTAGAAGAGAGGACAGCGCTAATATTTATAATTTATCTTTCTTTTAATTATTTATTTATTGTATGTATTCATTTATATCAGATAAATATCTTAATTGACTAATTATAATATTACTTGACTAAGTTAATATTTATTATATACATTATGTTTATGTTATGTTTAGTAAATATAATATTAGTTATAAAATGTCATAGTCATGTCATATATATATAAATATAATAAGAATATAAATAGTTTAATTTATGGAATAATTCAAGCAGTCAATTTATTAAGTGAAATTTTACATTATAAAGAAAATAATTGCTATTTATGTTTATTGTTGTGATTATATTTAAGGCCAATTTTGACGCAGAATATTTTTTGGATCGTCTTTGAACGAACCTACTGCTTCAAACCGCTCATGTTTGGCTAGCCTAAGTAATACAATGTTATTTTATTGTATTTAAGGCTCACTGCAGAGTGATCATCTTGTCCACGTTCCATGAGAAGGTTGCGGAGTTAACTTCAACGGTATCACCGAATCTGAGGGTAGTTCTACAACAACTAGTGGAGGTGTATGCCCTCTATTGGGCGTTGGAGAAACTAAGCGATCTTCTTTTGGTAAAGGGATTCATTTCATTTGTTTTTTTTAATATTACGAATATTTTTTCGATGTTCAAGTCTAGTTACATCAATAAAATTCATGATAACTCGATTATAAAGATAAAAGCTACTCGATCAATCGAAAGATTAAGCAATAATCCAGAAGTAACGGAGTCCATAGTTCACGACTTGATAAATATTCATCAATTATTTTGCACAGTTTTTTGTCTCTTTGTCATATTATGTATAACTTTTATAGGTACCTAACTATCTACGTAACTGCAATAAATTTGCTAATACCGCATTACAGAGCTAAAACGTTATTAAAGTGTTTAAAAAAAACTATTCTTCGACATAAAACACTTGTACTCATTGCTACGAAGAAAATGTTATAGAGTTGATCGTACGACATGAGATATCAATAATTTTAATTCCGTATATCAATGATAAGATTAACATTGTTTAATTATATGATGTCGTGCTATTAAAATTGGACTTTAGCTTTTTAAATAAAAAAATAAAATAAAACCTTTTACATAAGTTTTATAAACTAAGGTCACATTTGTTCTTGTAAACATTAAAAATGTATGTAAACAAAACAGCAATTTCTCGTAACACTAGACTAAGTGTTGGATTACATTTTTTTTTTCAGTATACGAATATATCACAATCAGATGTAAGAATACTACAGAGCTGGTACGAAGACGTGTTGAGGAAAATCCGACCAAATGCAGTTGGCTTGGTCGACGCATTCGATATTCGAGACACCGTAAGTTTGCTAGTATGACGGGGCTATAGTAGATACTTATAATATAGTTATGCAAAGATATATTCATTATGCGGTTGTTAATGTTAGATAGAGAATATTTTATTACAAAAATCGCTTGTATATTAATAAACCTTTATTGGTATATCCTACCTGGACAATAGGTACTAAAAGTCATCAGGCACACACACATGAAACACGTGTGAATAAAGCTGGCTGAAATTTAAACCTTTCTTTGAAGAGCGAATTTTAAATGATGAAAAACTTGTTTTTACTGGAATGTGGGCACCACAGTGTCCTTCCTGAATGATCTTCCGAATTTTTCAATAGCCAGTAGTTTTTTTTTTTAACTTATTAAAATATTGTTTGTCCTCAGATACTCCAGTCAACGATAGGCGCATACGACGGTCGCGTGTACGAGCGTCTCATGGAGGAAGCTATGAAGAGTCCGCTCAACGCTGAGCCCGTCAACCAATCCTTCCACAAGTATCTCAAGCCCTTCATGCAAGGAAAACTATAGTGAAGTTTAATAGTTATAGACGATTTTAAACTAAAAATTATTTAAATCCAGAAAATATAAAATAAGTAAAAAACACCAAGTTCGTACTTCTCAAACGTGATAATGATAGTGATATGATTGTTTTTTTGTAATTTTATTTTGAAAAAAATATGTTTTTATAGTGCACAAGTTCTATCTATTTGGGATAATACAGGGGAAAGGAAGTGTGGTTGACAATAGGACCAAAATTTTTTTGAATTGGTAGTATGTTTTAAAGTTTTTATCTCACAACAAAGATATTTTATTCTATAGACATCTTGCATTCTTAGTAAACAACCTAAAAATTGATGCAGTGTGATTTTATCGTCTTCATATTTACATGTGGTTTTTGTATCTTCATGCCGACCGCGCTTATAAAATGTAATATCTGTAATATTTTGTATCACATCGTTGCTTTATTTTGCTATCTGCTTTTTTGATCTATGAGGAATCGCATCCAAGATCTTTTGCTAGACTGAGTTTTACCGTTAGAATTACAGGGATTTGTTGTTTGTAAATAATATTGTAAGTATAATAAGTTAAAATTATTTTATGACTGTTGATTCTGTATTTACTTTTATAAATAATGAATATTAAGTATTAAATAAAATTGAAATACAGTTTTATTTTTTATTTATTTCGTATTTGAAAGCTAATAATAGATTGGTTTAGAAAGATTATAAGAGGCTAATTTTTTTAAACAATCTTATATGGGAAGATGGGGTAGCTTCATACAGTTTTTATATTTTGGCTTATAGAATTCTCTCTGGTATCGATATCTATATCGATTCATCAAAAAACAATAGTCTCACTATCTTACTTTATATTAAAAACATTAAATGATTATAAATACATCTGTACGGATTTTTATAACAATTTAAAACAAAAAAAAAGAAATGTATGAATGTGCCCCACATACGGGGCACTTTCATACAGGCTATGGGGCAGATTCTTACATGTGGAAAAATACACAAGTTGTTCATGAAATATTAATATATTTGTAAAAACCAAAGTTCAGTATCAATATATGGGGGTACAACGTTTTCATGAACATAATAAATAATATTATAAAATAATAATAACATATAAAACAATGTTTTATTTTATACCACGAATGAAAATAATTTAGCCTATAAGTTTTTCTGATAATTTCCCCTTCTTTCATTATTTTCCCTGTTTTATTTATTTTTGGTTTACTTGATTTAACTAAATCTTCATTTAATAAACTCAAACTTCTCTTTCTTTCTCTTGTTTTACTTTTTCGTTTCTTTTCTAATGTTATAATCTGTTAATTTTTTTCCAATTCTTCTATCCTATTATTCCCTTTACTATTATTCTATTATTCCACTCCTACTTCACTTTTTCATGTCATTTCAAACTATTTTTACCCCGCAAAATAAAATAAAACCATCAGTTAAATTTTAATTTTTCAGATAATAAAATGGGGCACATTCATACGGTATGTATGTGAATACAGTATGAATGTGCCCCATACACTGCTGTATTAACCTGCCCCAATGATAAAAAAATTAAATAAAAATATTTTTATAAAAAACCAACCATGTATAGGATTATTCGCAGATCAATTCACAAACTTAACCCTATTATCTTTAAAATAAAATAGAATTGGACAATCTAGAGAACAATTGTTATTAAAAAAAGACGTTAAAAGTGAGGGTTTAAAATTATTTACGCTCGGGCAAATCACATTCCGTGTTAT
This sequence comes from Lerema accius, assembly GCA_001278395.1. Taxonomy (NCBI): domain Eukaryota; kingdom Metazoa; phylum Arthropoda; class Insecta; order Lepidoptera; family Hesperiidae; genus Lerema; species Lerema accius. Next base: position 292,321 of record LGAG01000642.1, on the reverse strand, counting down.
ACCGACAACCGTTTAACGGCGACTGCTGTCAAACTCCATTGGCAACCACACACTAGAGTAAGCTACGCGTACACGCATAAGTCATTCGATTGATGTGGACCTAACATTAGATATAGCTAGTGTATGTAGGTACCCCTTGTACGAATCTGCCCCACTTCCCCCTACTTATTAATGTTTTTCAACACGGGGTTTTGTTGTTTTAGTACATAGAAAGGGGTTGTAGTAGTGCAATTGAATTTGCGCACGACTTGGCAAGTCCACTGCTGTGCCTCAAGATGTATTCAATGATAGGTTTTTGTAATAAATGTTAGTATCGTTATCTTCTGCGCGAAGTACGGACGTCGCGTCGCGAGAGGAAAATGATTCAGATCAAGCTTAATTTACTTATATAAGCCATTCACCTTTAATAACGACCTTACATGGTGTATGTAACTGTACGTGTTTAAAACATTACCGTTCCTTCCAGTATTCATTGGATTTAACTCTTGCAAAGTAAGTATTGAAGCTGCAATGTAACAGCGAATTTACCGGTGCCAAAAAGTCATAGTTGTTTTTGCGAATACGCAATAAATAAACGTAATGACAACGAACTCTATGTAGAGATCGTAGTAAACTCATCTGAGCATTGAGTATCTATAAAGTCGATCGTAGTTTATTATTGTGATAACAGATGGCTCTTTTTCCAACAAGTTATCTCAATTTATTACGTTCAAGGCTACGATGACATGCAAATAAATATACAAACGTGGACTTTACTTTTTAACATTTAGTCTGAATATTCTAACTGTTTGTATTTCACGATTGTTTAAGTTTTTATGTTTTATTTCTAACTAACAATCGTGATAATTATAATTTTATTGACCAAACAAAATGACGCACGACCCTCGATCGTAGTTTAAATAAAAAGATGCATGCATGATGTAAAAAATAATGTACAGTACATAATATTTGTTGTTTTCCTTCTTGGTTGATGGTATTAACAATTCTATAATAGTTAGTATCTCATACAAAGGTTTGATGATGTTTGATTCTTTATAGGCGAGATACATTCCATATTGACATTCTAGGAAAAGTTATAAATTCGATATCAGATAGCAAAATTATTTAATACATTATCAGATATCTGCAGTATAGATTATAGTGAAGTATTTACATAGGGGGTTTTGTTCGAATCATTTAGATAAATTTAATTCTAAAGAGGGTGGGATATAGATAATTCCATTCCATATAGGTAACTATAAAGATAAATTATAGTATCTTTGTGTCGTATATACGTATTATTATCGCAAAAACAGTACATTTTTTACAGTGTATCTACCCCGATATTGACAAGATAAACATTATTTTCAAGTAGGAGGACTTATGTATACGTGATCAGTGAAACGGTTCATTAAATTAAAAAATCACTGAGGTGAAATACAAAATGGCAGTGAATCCAGATCTAGTTAAAGAGAGACAGAAATGTACATTTGATATTGAAGAGCTCATTCATCTCATTGACGGAGGTGAAGATTATACAAAGGAACGAAAACACGTAGGTGAGTACAAAGTACAAATTGTTAAACATGACTTGCTAAAAATATGTATGTTTTAATGAAATGCAAAATGCAATATCAAAGTCGAAATGACAATGCATGTGAGTAGGTACATTATATAGTGTTGATTATGCCACTAAACCATTGGAAATAATAACTTTTTTTAGATCCCTAACATAGCTTATACTAGGACTCTATGATCTAACCATGGATAGATAGTTAAAAGTGTAATTTTTTTTGTTATTAAACTTACATTTTACAAATAACAAGTAAGTCTCCTTCTTCATTTTAAGCTGGCAACGGATCAGTTACTTTAATGGATAAGTGACGTGACTATTAATGTGGTTTGCCGGCTCATTTGTTGACTATTACAAGAGCGTACCTTAAAATGTAGCGTAACAGTAAATATTTAAGTTATCGTTTTTCAGAAAATTTGGTACTTAGTGTTAAGGAACTCAAAGATGAAGTACCCGAGGAGTATATGAGCCAAAAGGAAAGATATGAAAACTCCATACGAAAAGCTAGCATCCTTTACAAAATCCTTCTGGATTATAGGAAGAAAAATCCAGATTCTCTTGCGGAGTAAGTATAAAAAATGTGAATAAGATTGTGAGTTTTTTTAATATCACGTGGTCATAATTATTGCATTTATGATGATTTTAATCATACGTAATCATAAGCTGCAAAATTAGACGTCAAATTATAATTGGTAGAGATTTAGGAAATCTGAGATTAATTTCCTTACCTACTTAAGTTTATCTTTTTACTAAAGATGAAATAAGGATATACTTAATGAAAAGATAAAATAAGAATATAATGGAAAGATAAGTAAGTACCTAAGTAATTTACGTCATCAGAGATTTTTATATAATAATATGATTTTCACACGGTAATTTACCTACACGATTTGATACCTTCAGTGAAATAGCTTACCTTTTCTTTGACGAACTTAACTAACTTATTTCCCTCTTTGCAGATATCGTCCCAGTAACATATTTAAGGTGCAGCAAGGGGTGATCAAGGACATTTCACCATTAATGTTACATTTTGGTATGTTTCTGCCCACGATATCGAGCCAAGCTTCTATTGAGCAACAGGAAAAATGGCTTAACAATAAGCCTATGATGATCGGGACTTATGCCCAGGTACAATTTTCCATTAAGTTTGACTGGACTTGAAGGGTTGCATCCATTATTTCTTGCTCTTTCTATGTGTGTATAGTCTGTTGATTAGCAAGCAAGGTTATGGCGAGTGTTACATCCGGATGGAGGTTGGTATTTATGGTAGAATATTAAACTTGTATAGATCGACACTCTTTTTTTCAAATCTACACTGAAAGGTTTTAAAATATACGAGTGATCTTGCAACAAACCGACATTGCTGTCGATCAGCTATAAACAGGTATAAATGATGGGGATGTGAAGTACCAGGGACTGGTCTCTGACGCTTTATAATATTAGTATGAATGGATATATCGTTAATTTTTTTTATTTGCTTATTTGCGAAGGTAGGTATGAAATGAAAAATAATTCAAAATTTTAGACGGAGCTTGGCCATGGCACGTTTCTGCGAGGACTTGAAACAACTGCTACGTATGACCCACAAACAGAAGAATTCATTTTGAACAGTCCAACTTTAACTTCATACAAATGGTGGCCCGGTGGATGTGAGTGGTTTCATTTATTGTTAAAGTTCCATCCTCAAATATAATAAAGATATGTCCAGATTAAATTTCCTTCTTAATAATAAGGTTTAGTTAATTAACTCTTCTTATATTTTCAGTGGCTCAAACCGCCAACCACTGCATAGTAATGGCGCAGCTCTACATAAAGGATAAATGCTACGGAATTCACCCGTTCCTGGTACAAATCCGTGACTTCGACACTCACATGCCATTCCCTGGCATAAAAGTTGGTGAAATCGGTCCCAAACAGGGATTCCAGACTGCAAATAATGGCTTTCTTGGTTTCAGTCAATTCCGAATCCCAAGAACGAACATGCTCATGAAAAATTCTCAAGTTTTGAAGGTAACCACCCAGTTTTGTATAATTTTAACAACCTACAGCGACCACATACTATTAAGTAGCTTACCTACTTGATAGTATGTGCTCGTAATTACCCATCTATGTATAATGTCCATGGAAACCAGAAGTACTTGCGAAAGGAAAAAAAACATACCGCATTTAACTGGCTCCCAAGGATGGGATGAAGGTCATAAACGAAAAGACTGTTTCCTCAAATTAACATTGTAGTTAATATTTTAAATTTTATTTCTCTCTTTTGACTGCAGGATGGTACTTACATAAAAGCGAAGAGTGACAAGTTGACATATGGCACAATGGTTTTCGTTAGGGTGTTTATTCTGTCAGACGTGTCGTATGAGCTGGCTCGCGCCGCCACTATTGCTGTTCGTTACGCTGCTGTCAGACATCAGTCACAGCCAAAACCTGGGTAAGTCAATACAGATATCAAATCTTTATAATAATATGCTAACGGTGATCAGCTCACAGAAATCGCATATCAACACACGCAACTTATCTCTGGCTCTTTCTATCCCGCTTTCCTGTACTGTCACTGTAAATTCAGAATCTGAAACATTCGTAAAGCAGGCTCATAGAATTCAGAATCAGATTCCTGATGAGAATACGTAGTAAGTTTGGGTTATAGTAGAACGTGGTTGGTGTTGCTTGTAAATAAGCGCTTAAAAATGTATATTCATATATTATTATTAGAAATCAGACTTGAGCCATATCTTAATTTTTCTTGTCATCGATTAAGAAGTCTGTCTTCATTTGTTCTAGCGAACCAGAGCCCCAGATAATGGACTATGTGACGCAGCAACACAAGCTCTTCATCGCTATTTCCACCAGCCACGCGTGCCGGGTGGTCGGCATGTGGCTCTGGAACACCTACATTAACGTCATCGCTGACATTGGCCAGGGGAACATGGAAAGTTTGCCAGAGGTCAGACTATGTAAATTTTTTTTAGCTAGTTTTGTATATGAGACGTCTGGCGCCCGATTTTGCTAACCTAATCACGTTAATATTTTTACTCCACTGTGGTACAAGGAGGGTAATGTTTCTTTAGCGTATTTGTGTGCGTGTATTTATTTATATAATATGTATGTATGTCCAATTTTTTGGGCACGCATTACAACTTAAACGGCTCCATGGACTTCAAAGTAAGAAGTAGGTACTATCGATTCGTATTCAAAGAAGGAGTAGGTAATATAGGCTATATAATTTGTTACCCACAAATTTTCAGGCTGTCAGCCGTACCCGTACGTTTTCTATTTCAATGTCTATTAGCGTACATGTTTTTTTCCAGCTCCACGCTCTATCCTGCTGTCTGAAGGCAGTGTGTAGCTACGACGCAGCTCGCTGCGTGGAGCACTGTCGCCAGGCGTGCGGCGGACACGGCTACATGATCTCCTCCTACCTGCCCATCTTGTACGGTATCGTCACCGCCACCATCACTTACGAGGGCGAGTACACCGTGTTGCTACTACAGACTGCTAGGTATGATTAAAATATTAGGATTTTCTTTCATTTGATTTTGTTAATATTGAAAACGTATGATTTAGTTATGATGGTGGCACGGGACTTCTAGTGTCATTTACAGTGTCGTTATATGTATGAATTGTAATTTGAAAATGATATATTCTGAATTTAAGTATTATTATAAATCGTATCTTATCGTATCGTAATTAGAACCAATGTTTACACGGGCATGTTTTTTTTTCTTACCATCGAAGCAACTTAAATAAACTTAATAATTATGTCTTTTTACATAGTAACTTAATTAAGATATCACTGCCAGCGAGACTGTTATTAAGAAAAGTACTAGTAAAATTTCGCTTGTTTCAGATACCTAATGAAAGCGTATAAACAAGCATTAGAGGGTAAACCATTGATGCCCACCGTAGCATATTTGGGAAAATTCGTAAACAATAACAGCCTCCCATGGGATAACTCTACCGATGGTATCATTGAAGGTTTTAAAGCTATTGCAACAGGGTAAGCTGTTATAAAAATCATTCACTAAATAGTTTATTGATTTAATAATGTGAATATATCATTATGAGCTATCTTGCCCTAGGGTGGAACTGAACGTCTTAAGTAAGACAACGTAATCTTTTGTGCTAAATTGTGAGTTTGAATATTTAAAACAAATTTATTATTTTAGTAAAACGAAGGCAGCTTTTGATGCTCTTGAAAGTCACGTGAAAACAGGAAAAGATTATGAAGATGCTTGGAATTTGGCTTCCGTGCAATTGACTTATGCTAGCGAGGTAAGATGAATGTAACGCAATTATGGTTTTTGAGTTTTAGATTGTAGGGCTCAAGTTGAAAGTTATATCCAATTGAGAACAGGGTAATAATGGGATAATGAAGTAATGTTCAATTTACTGGCAGATATAAAAACAGATGAAGGGTCATTTGTAGGAGTTAGGTAGGAGACAAAGGGAGGCTAATGTACAATGCCGAACATAAGCATGTAAGAACTTGGTATAAAATACAAAAACCTTGGTTCCAGGCTCACGCTCGTGTAGTGCTGTGCGAAATGTTCTGGAAAGAAACCCAACGGATCGCGGCTACTGTGTCAAAAAGCTTGTCACCAGTTTTGCTCCAAGTAGCGGAATTGTACATCGTGTTTTGGGCGCTCGAGAAACGTGGGGATATGTTGATGGTATGCATAATAATAAGTACTTTATTTTTTAGCAAAATATCCATCATTAATCACTGAATTTGGTGTTACAATAGGCACGCTTTTATTAGCTTCCGCATTTCACATTTTTGCGTTTGCTTTTATACTGCAGCACGTTGAAAGCTTGAGTCACTGCATTAAAAGGAGCAGGTCTTTCGAGCTTGAATGCGGATTACTGCGGATGATGATTGAGTCTTCTAGCTTCCAGTATAAAAAAAATAGTATGATGAAATTCCTTTTGCATCTTCATCGTCATCCTAGAGATGCTACTAACAGCACCGTGATACGCCTTGTGCTTCCAGTATTCCAATATCCGTAAAGAGGACGTAATGAGGCAGCAACAGCGGTACGAGGAGCTGCTGATGGTCCTCAGACCAAACGCCGTGGGACTTGTTGACGCCTTCGATGTCAGAGATGAGGTACTCTTCTTATACGTTAATTCTGAAAGAGCATAAGAGTATTTTTTATTGCAACTACTACTCTACGTTATTTTTCATTAATCTAAACCAGTATCTGTCTAAACAAAAAAGGGGAATAGGGATCACTGATAGCATTTGGTCGCGGGAAAGCGATGACTTCTGGTTTTCAGTGAGACCTCAGTAAAACATAATTTGGAATAACCAGTAAATAAGTGAATGAATTATTATTCTGAGTGCTGGCACTGCTTAAGAACTTTTTACATTTAAATTGGACACCAAATTACGGCAATCCCAGCAACCTTCAAAGAAGCAATCTGAAGTAATTTTATTAGATTCTCTACAGGTATAAATGGTTTTATTTAACAGATACTGCAGTCTACTCTGGGCGCGTACGACGGTCGCGTGTACGAGCGGCTGATGGAGGAAGCGCTCAAGAGTCCGCTCAACGCTGAGCCCGTCAACCAATCCTTCCACAAATATCTTAAACCGTTAATACATTCCAAGTTGTAAATATTAAAAAAAGGTTTTTGTATTTTTATCGATGCCGCGATGGATTGAATGAAGAAACACCATTGTATTCGGCTTGTAAGATGTTTGTTAGTTTAATTTATTTGTAGTATTTACCAACTAAATTAGTATTTATCTATGATTTTGATTTATGAATATTCGGGAAAGGAAATATAAAAAAATTTAGTCAATGGAACACTTGAAATAATCATTTATACAAAATTACATGTAGTGAAATTTAGTAGTTCTAGGAGGAATATTTTAGTGTATTCTAAACAAGTAAGTATCATTACGTTGTGCATTCTAATAATGTAAATAAACTAACCCTTTATGCTTTTGTACAAACAGTACAATACGGCACATGATGGAGTATTTTCGATGATTTTAAATTCCCGGTGAATGGTTTTTTATTTGTTTTGTATATAAATGTTATATTATTATTTCAATGTAAATATTTTAATTATATTCGGGATTATATCCCCATTGACGCATAATAATTTGAAATGATGATAGAAGATTTTTGGGATGAAATATTTACTTCAATTTAGCCCGCATTTTTCAATTTTTTTATATGTAAATGATGTATATTTTTACCTTTTTTGTATTAAATGTAAATATATTGTACACATACATGCTTTTATTATTTACGTTTTCTTTGTTTTACGTCTATCCCTCAATACAGTCTTTGAATTAATAAAATTATAATTAACATGAGTTCGTTATGCTCGCTAGTGATGTTCGCTTTAACAAAACATTTTTATAAAAATCGACTAAGCCGCTGCTACAGTCCAATTTTAAGTGTCGATCCTTCGACGAAATTAAATACAGTTAATTTTTTTTACTTGTCCTATTTCGCAGGCACCTTGTATCGAAAATCACACATTTTCATATTTTTCACAGTTTTCCAGTAATGTTTTAGTGATACCATCACATCAATATCAAATATGCATAAATATTCGCAACAGTTGCTTAGAAAAAGAGAGCTTTGGTTTTAAAAATACTGTTTCCATTAAAACTATATACCTACCCGTCGGATTGGAATCAATCGATTAAAAACAAAATAATTGTACCTACTACACTATACATATTTACTTACAATACAATATACTTTTGTGACGGGCCTTATGGACCTTATACACAACACGTTTGAAGTTATCGTAGTGCTGTCTTTAAAACTTAACTTTCTAGATATAATAAAATGTACGTCGAAACTGTCGAAACTACTACTAGATAGAGAGAAAGAAGTATGAAGAAAAAAGAAAATAAGTGATTAGAAACTAGTAATATTAGTAAAACAGTATAATGGGCTAGTTAATGTTGATGTGTAGTGTGCAAGGGCTCTTACAATATTGTTTAATACATCGACCCTAATTTCCATAATGATTTCCGAAATGTATTTCAGTATGTAAGTAATCTTTGCCAGGTAAGTTGGTACTCAGACAAAATGGTGGGGATTAATGAGGATTTAATTGCTGAAAGAAGAAAGTGCACTTTTGATATTGAAGAACTGATGGTTATAAATGATGGTGGGGAAGAAGAAAACTCTGCAAGGAAAGTAATAGGTCTGTTCTTTTTTTAATTCGTAAGCTTAGGTTTATGACCTTATTGATTAGATGTATTTGGTTATTTGAAATACTGGCCGGCATTAAAAAAAAAACGTGAAAAAAAAAGAAAACAGAATTGGCGGGAAAGCATGACGAATGACGATGGAACATTATTATGGGCCATAGAATATCGTATTATGGAAGCCGGAAGGTAAAGTTATTAATATAATACTGATTAAGTAGGTATGCTTACTTAAAGACGTAAAAGGTAACTGACACATTTAGAAGCATTTTATTTATAGGTAAGATAGTTTTAACAAACAATATTTTATTTTTGAGTTCTGCAAAAATTGGCAATTTAATTTCAACAGCAGGTAGGTTAAACACTTATTCAGGTTAATGAAGTGAACAATAATTAGAGATGCAATTGACTCACAAAATCGTAGCATGGGTGAGGTTGCATTTATTGTTAATATTGTTTCAGAGGAAAAAGTTCTTAAAGCGATAGACATTAAGAATGATATTCCAACAGAATACTTGAGTCATAAGGAGAAGTTCGAGAATTCTATGCGTAAGGCTGGTGTCTTTTATGAGGTCCTGGTAGAATTGATCATGGAACATCCAGAATACACTAAATTTGTGTAAGTACATACAACATATTTATTCATTTAGCCTAAAAAGTTACCTGAAATGTTATAAAATATAATGTGAACTGTTACTTTGTTAATAAAAAATATAAAAAAAGGAATCCAATATATCTTTCAAAATTCGCTGTTAGGTAACAGAAACTATTATTATTTAAATGTTAATGCAGGTGCATACCTACTTTCTTGTATGTCTACAACAGGGGTTTTAAATTTAAAAACAATGGAACACCAACCAAGTACATTTTATTTTAACCCCAAATATTGACCTTTTTTTTACGTCGCACGTTTTTTTTCATTGCTTTATTTTACCCATTCCCTGAAGTTGACATTTTTGAGGTTCAAATGTGGAATATAATTTTTGCAGAACCCTGATGACTGGTCTACGGAACCCAGTTTATGAATCCCTGTACCGTAATGTTCCTTGTGAAATGTGCATTTCAAATTAATTCGTTTAGAAGCTACTTAAAAAGCGAACAAAGATAATACAGGTCACGCACATGACCTTCCTTTTGGGCTTAACATCTATTTAAAAAACGTTAGATTATTTCTTTTTATACGTGTTTAACAAAAACAAATTAAACACGTTCAAATACCGTATATAATATTAACAACCGTAAAAAATACTCGTACATAAAAGTAAACCCTATGTTTTTACTGAATACTAGATACCTACATATTTTTGGTACTTATAAAGATCTAAATACTCCAAGAAAAATAAATCGTACATTACTCCCAGAAGGCATTAGAGTAAAGAGTTATATGAATCTACTTACATATACGCTATAGAGTTTAATTTTACGATAATTATTTCAGACTGAGTCCTACAAAAGTGTTTAATGTCCACGAGGCAATATTTAAGGACTCGTCTCCTTTAGTTCCACATTTCGGTCTATTCTTGACAACTATTCTGAGCCAAGCTACTCCTGAGCAGCAGATGAAATGGATGGGTCCAGGATTACCGATCATAGGAAGTTATGCTCAGGTATGAACACAAAAATCAGGTATAGGTACTTAAGGGGAGAACGCAAATTGAAGGCGCACTGAAGAAGTTTTGCTTGAATGATTCAGAGAATTTTCTTGAGAATTTCATGAAAAAGACGTTAGACTACTTTCGTTATAATAAATTAAAAGATTGAACAACTCATTACAGTATGAATCACGTGGAATTTAAAACGATAGATGAGTTTTCCCTAGTGAAGTATGTACCTAATAGAGGCATCTAGAATTAAGCTGTATTAATTGAAGCAATTAAATATTAATTGATATGTTACCCAAAACACCTCAATTTACAATTTTAATTAAATGTAGTGAACATTTTAGTAAATAAACATGAATAAATAACTATTTCAGTTTTAAGTCATAGCAAAATATACCTTAATATCAAAGGACTAAGAACTAAACGTCAAAGAGATTATTACGATGAGTACAGAAAAAGTAACAAAAAACGAGGATGATTGTTTGTACGAACAGAACATTGAATATTCATATCCATGTCTTGACTAACGATGTTTTTCAGACTGAACTTGGTCATGGTTCGAATATCAAATGTTTAGAAACAACTGCAACATATGACCCTAACACTGAGGAGTTTATTCTGAATACTCCATCTTTGAGCTCCTACAAATGGTGGCCTGGAGGATGTAAGTAACATTAACTTTAACATGAAATAGAATGAAAGATAATGGAAAAAAAGAAACAAAAAGTCTCTGTAAATGGCTTGTAAAAGCCAGTCGAAAGTTATAATACCATTTTATTACTTCACCTAGGTCCTAGGTGCTTAATGTTTGCGAATTAATTAAAGACCTATAATTTTGTGGAGTGCATTTACTTTACTTAACACCATATTCCATCGAACCTTGATTTCAAACCTCCCATCCTCATGATCTTCTCGGAACAAGAGCCACTTTTCTCCTTCTGTTAGATTTTAGGCTTTGTATTATCCTTTGTATAGTCCTTACGACAGATTGTGTATTATTGCATTATGATTGTCAACTTCCTAGAAACTAGACAGACCAACCTTGAAATGATTTTACATGTTACAATTTAATACCATGGAATAAGTATAAGAAAGCTCCGTTTCTAATCCATTAATTTTTTTAGTGGGAAATACCGCCAATCATTGTATCCTCATGGCGCAATTGTGGATTAACGAGAAATGCTATGGACCTCATTTATTCGTTGTCCAAATCCGCGACCTAGACACTCACTCGGCTCTCCCTGGAGTCAAGGTTGGGGATATTGGACCGAAATTTGGGTATCACGCTATTAATCATGGATTTCTCGGCTTGAATAACCTGAGGATTCCTAGAAGTAATATGCTCATGAAAAATACCCAAGTTCTAAAGGTTTGTGTTTAAAAGTTTTAGATACGAGTAGGTATACTTGCAGAAGATTGGATAGATTCTGAAATCTGACGTTACCTCTGAACTCTAGTTGATGATGATAATGTACTTGAGAGTGCACAGTCATTATGTTCACATTCTATAATGAATTTTACTGGAAATTTACTTGACTTTGTGTACTTGTCTTCGATCACAGGATGGTAGTTACGTCAAATCTAAAAGCGAGAAATCAGCGTATGGGACCATGGTATTGATGAGGGTCCTTATAATATCCGACATGTCGTATCAGGTGGCTAAAGCTGCGACCATCGCCATCAGATACTCGGCCGTTAGACGACAATCGCACATTAAACCAGAGTTAGTTGGGCATTTCACTAATTTATGTATTATCAGATTTGTCGTAAATTTCTTCAAATTCTATATGCACCGAAAATTATTAAAAGTTATTGCTATGGTCAGTTTCCATACTTCTATAAAGTTTAAATCTGCTTTTGCATTTTGCTAATTGGCTCTTTTAAGAGCTATAATCAGTTGGACAAAATAGTTGACTAAAGTTCAAACATCGAGGTACATCTAAAGCTCTACATTAAATTAACAACTCCTTAGAATGTATTGACCGGAAACATAATGGTACCTAAATAATAATAGAATATTTGTTGATTACGACTCGAAGAGATTGACTACAAATATTTTCCTTTCATGTTTTAGGGAACCTGAGGTACAAATATTAGACTTTGTGTCACAACAGCACAAGTTGCTTATTGCAGTGGCAACGAGTCATGTGTACCGAGTTGTGGGTCACTGGCTGTGGAAGACTCACGAGAATATTGTAGGAAACATGAATAAAGAAAATTTAAGTCGAATGCCAGAGGTAATACTTGGAAATATTTCACATCCTTTTTCATTACAAAATTAGTATCTGCCTCGACGTTTTCTTGCGAATTTAATTCAGACACGATTTTGATGAAACAAAGACTCCTTGTAGAAAATACCTGTCCATAACTTTTACTTGTGGTATTTATAGACGGTTTAAAAACAAATTGCACATTCAAAGCAACGACAACTCACTTTGTATGGATAAATCTTTGATCACAACCTTCTTTCTTGAAAAGAACCATTAAATTACTTTTTTCTTAGAACTCTTCAAATAATTTAAATCTCCATATTGTTTTTAGCTGCACGCACTAGTCTGTTGTCTCAAAGCGGTGTCGACGAGGGAGGGCACGGCCTGCGTGGAGCAATGCCGGCTGGCCTGCGGAGGGCACGGCTACATGATGTCCTCCAACCTGCCCTCGCTGTACGCCATCACCACTGCCGCCATCACTTACGAGGGCGAGTATACTGTCATGATGCTGCAGACTGCCAGGTAATTTATTTGTTTACTAGTGGACCCGTTCTTGCTTCGCTTTGGGGTATCCTTTACCTGTTATCCCGCTGTAATAAAAACGTTTCCCCAAAAAAAATGGAAACGTATCAAGTTGTTGCCTGAAATGATTAAAACCTACTTTCGTTTTTTATATTTTTTTAGATCGTGAGTACTCGTTATACTTTAAAATGTTCAATGTCCGCGATGATAAAAGTTTAAAAGCGTTTCCTACCTTAGTTGTCTACAACATGTTAAAGAGTAATGACCATGGCTTTGATTGTAATTAATCTAAAAATGTGTGTCGATCAAGTGTCAATATTACCTTCATCTTTATAGGTATCTTATGAAGGTTTATAAGGAAGTAACTGAAGGCATTATACGAGAAGGTTCGTCTACTATTTCGTATTTAGGAAAATGTATGAACCAAGCTGACAAATGGACCAACACATCTGATGGTATCATTAAAGGTTTTGAATTTGTAGCAACGGGGTTAGTATTTCTTTTTACTTATTCTATTACTAAAACGTGTTAGTAACCTTAATCTACCTTCATATTACTGAATAAAATTTCTTCTTTTTTCAGGAAAATAAAGCTAGCATATAACTCGCTGGAAAAACAATTAAAATTGGGTAAAAGTTACGAAGAAGCCTGGAACTTGGTTTCTTTGAATCTTATTAATGCTGCAGAGGTATGTGATTGATTGTATTTTTGGATGAAACAATGAAATGCACGAGTAATTAGGCATAATAAACGTGTATCTACATACAGTTAAACATCCATAACTCTATAAGGCTCACGCGAGGCAAAAAACTTGAGTGATGAATTTAAATTTTGGTCCTCGGTTTGGGTGTTTCAATGTATGTTATCGAATCCACCTACTATACGGAATATTATTTTGGGGCTATGAGTTTGAGCGTTTTTATAGTTTTAATTTGCTTTTCAGGCTCACGCACGTAGTGTATTGTGCCAATGTTTCTGGAGCGAAATTCAAATAATACTTCAGTCTGTGTCAAAACCTGTGGGTTCAGTTTTGCAGCAACTTGCTGAGCTATACCTTACTTACTGGGCGTTAGAGAAACGAGCTGACTTTCTATTGGTATGCATTTTTTAGTAGGAAGCCTATCTATTACTTGGTTGACTTTTTTGATAACCAGTGCTTCGTTATCGATTTCAACTGGCTGATTAGAAATTGGGCTCTTTGATTCATTTGTTTTTATCTTAATCGATTTAAATTCGGTGTAATCGATCTTAGAAAATCTTATTGATCTAATAGTCGATTTAAATTTAGTTGATTTAGATCTCAATTGGTGTTGGTAGATCTAAGTAGGTAGATTATATTTTAGTCGATTTTATCTGTAGAAGAAGTCTCGGAACCAAATAAAGAAATAGTTATTTAAATTTCTTTTTTCACATGAATAAACCGAAGTTCAAGTTTCTATATTTCTTACCTTTCAGTATTGTAATACATCCGGTGACGACATTTTGGCAATGCAAGAGAGATATGAAGAATTGTTATCTCTGCTTCGACCAAATGCTGTTGGGCTCGTAGATGCATTTGATTTTAAAGATGAGGTATAATTTAGTATATTTTCTAACCATTTTGTAACTTTGTAAAATTGTGTTCTCCACAGAGTAAGTAACACAGAACACTACGCAAGGGATTGTTTTCTTCAGGAGTTTTCTTCAACATGCTACATTACCTAGTTCTTTTTGCTAATGATTTTGAAAATTGGGTGTAAAAATATTACACCCAATAAATATCAATGTAGAAAGTATTATCACGCAATAAATAAAAAAGTAAATATCTCATATATTTTTACCAGATTCTCGGTTCTACTCTGGGCGCGTACGACGGTCGCGTGTACGAGCGGCTGATGGAGGAAGCGCTCAAGAGTCCACTCAACGCTGAGCCCGTCAACGAATCCTTCCACAAATATCTTAAACCAATTCTGTTAAAAAATAAACTTTAATGTAGCTTGTCTTAAGGTACAGTTCCACGAAACACGACAAACGCCAGATCCAGATGCAGATTAAAATATCTATGTAAGAGTTCTTCTTTTCTTTGTCCTTCCTTCAGACGATGATACTACTCGTTTGATGTATTTTGCGGAATTGCGTCTTAAGGCATCTTCACGAGATTTTTCTGTTACCTTGGTGTTATAAATCGCCCAAGTCCTACTCTTTTTTCCGACATCCCACTTCCAAATTTTGATAATGCTGTTTCATAAATATAGCATTTCACATTAATTTTGTATATTATGCAGATTATTACATATTTAATTATCTTAATTATCATTGTTATGCAAATTATTTCGTCATTAAATAGTACTAAATTAATATTTTTTTTTTGACTGTAGGTAAAATTTATTGTGACAAAAAAGATTTGCGAATTGAGAACCACGATTCATAGTGTAATTACAGCGTGAAAAATCTTGATATTTATATTAGGCAGATAAGAGTCGGTTTAATTACATTACCATGATTGATGACTGAAAAACAGTTTTCACCTTTACCTACTACAAAGATAACCTTGTAGATAAAATTGCATCGTCTTAATTAAAATCCAATACACCAAACTGTTATCGCTGATACCGTGACATTGAAGTTGAAATGATATTGAAATGGAATTTCAAGGTTAAATATGAGTCGGTTATGGTCTCACTGGAAAGTTGTTTTATGACTGGCTAGTCAGAAACTAAACAAACACCATAATAATATTAATTACTTAAGTAATCATATTTTCTTCCAATCCGCATTGGAACAGGATGGTCGGTAAGTTGATATGTTCTAGATTTCCTCAGGAGTGAGGAGAGACACGTGCTCAGTAGTAGATCATTAAGTGGAAGCCAAGTAATAATACTACAATATTGGTTAGAAAAACGACTGGGTGGATTAAGTAATTATAAAATACTACGTGGGAGATCGCCAACCAGATAGTTTGACTGATATGCTTATATTAGCGACAAGCATTATTTCCCCAATTTTTTGGAATACAAAAAAAACCAATGTTATGTAACGCGTTGCTTGACCCTCACCTTCCACTTATGTAACGCATCATAACATTTTACAAGACCTCTCCCTCCCCTATATTTGTTAGGCAAAGCTTGAACGACTTCTAGACAACGTCTTATGATAGGAATTCGATGGGTTAGGGTATTGGTAATATAATCCTAATATTCACATTAAGGCTTCAGCCGTACCGTTAAGGTGGTGTCTTTTGTCTCCTTTTATGATACCTTACATGACAAAGTTACCGTCAATCAAGATCAAGATGAAGATTTGCAATTGCAAGCCAGTTTGATGGTCTATGCTATATGGGCTACAAAAAAAGTGTTTAGTAAGGGACCTGATAATAACGAGACTACAATGTGCAACAATAGAGTTGCAGCATT
>LGAG01000642.1:233543-275114 GCA_001278395.1 Lerema accius | reverse complement strand
TATTGAAATGGAATTTCAAGGTTAAATATGAATCGGTTATGGTCTCACTGGAAAGTTATTTTATAACTGGCTAACCAGAAACTAAACAGACATCATAATAATATTGACTTAAGTAATAGTAATATTTTCTTCTAATCCGTATTGGAACAGGATGGTCGATATGCTCTAGACTTCCTCAGGAGTGAGGAAAGACACGTGCTAAGTAGTGAGTCATTAAATGGAGCCCAAGTAATAATAAAATATATTGGTTAGAAAAACGACTGGGCGGAATTATAAAATACTACGTGGGAGATCGCCAACCAGATAGTTTGACTGATATGCTTATCAGTAAACGTATTTGACAAGCTGAAGGTCGCTCACATTGACGACAATTTAGGGATTCTTGGGGATGGGGATGCGGGATAATGGCTTATATACATAGATGTAGTTACTTACATAATTTGTGCATATTGTGGCACCCTGTAATTATGGGTTCTCTACTATAATTGAGAGATTAGATTATGTTTTACAATAGGAACTTCTTAATCTAATTAGGTATGTAATTTTTTTTTCTCCTTATTTTTTATATTGTTATTTGTATTATACATTTTTTCATTCGTTAGGTGAGCTATTAGTTCCTTAGACGAAATAAATGATTTGAGTTTGAATTGAATTTGAATATTAATTTTAACTTTGTGTAACTTGCGTTGGGTGTCCAATAAATAAATATGAGCTAAAAAAAGGGTTTAGTAAGGGACCTGATAATAACGAGGCTACAATGTGCAACAATAGAGTTGCAGCATTATATCTAGGTATTCTGAGAGGTACCTATTGTCCACAGGACGTGGCCTATAAAATAGGTTTGTGTAATCTGAAACTAAATGGTCGTATTCAATAAACGTTATGAAAGAACTACAGAGCACTGTGCAATTGTGCATATTGAAAATGTGAACGTTTTTTACATCTGAAAAAGTAGAAGATTAATAGGAAAAGATACAAGATTCTTAATTTTTTATATATAAAATAGAACTCTAATCATACGACTCTATTTCGATTTTTACTTGCTTCGTTTATGTAATATAAGGTACTATTATAATAATAATATAGTTTTACATATTTTTTTTGATTCTAGAAAGTGTTCAACAAATTACGTAACACAATTTTTTAAGATTTTTGACCCCTCAATGTAACGCGCCGTAACGTTCTTCTTTATCCCCCCCCCCTTCTCCTCCCTAAACGTTACGTAACACACAAACGACCATTTATATTTTAAAATGTTGATATTTTGCAGAGTTAGAAGAATAAATTATTTTTTTATTTTAACTATATTTTTGATTATAAAAACAATGTTACGTAACGCGTTGTTTGACCCCTCTCCCACCTATGTGACGCATCATAACATTTTACAAAACCCTCCGTCCCTACCTAATGGACATTCTTTAAATAATGTTTTTATTTACATGTTAGTTTCATTCACAATATTTTTATAAGTAAATATCTTTATAATTTTACTTGGCTATGAATATTCGGTGGGCTGCTTTGTTTGGCCACGCGTTATTTTTATTACTTCTAAGTCCGATTCTTTTCTCAAGGTCAAAGTATATGTTAGTTTTACTTGAGTGATCTGTAGATTAATGTAATGAGGATTTACTTCGGTCGTTCGCTTATTATTTTATACGTACCCAATACCTAATAGTAAATTAATATTACATTCATTATTTTTTCTAAAAGCGCCATTTTCATTTTTACTCGTCGTAAGTTATCTCTACTATGGAGAATCTATAAAAAGTAGAAGAAATTACAGAACCTTAAATAGTAGAGCTACTTGACATTTACAATATTAGGTAATACTATTATACTATTATAATATACAATACTATTATAATTGGAAATTAAAATGTTGACGTCACAAAAGATAAACTTCATGCCAAAAAGTCTATCCACAGGTTTTAAACGCTAACCTGCAAAAAACAGACAAGTGTTTGTGAACTTGCCACTTTTTAGTACCACATACAGACTGACGATTCTGTTTAATTTATTGGTACCTAAGCATATTAAGCTGCATAAACTGATTGTTTGGTATTTCGGCACACAAATTCAGTTCGAGTTATAACTCCACTCAGTGCAGTGGTTGAAGACGTTATTTTGTCAAAAATATTAGTTTAGTGAATAATATAGAAATGTCTAAAAAACCTGCCCATGAAATTAATGCGGATTTGGCCAACGAGAGGGCAAAGTGCAATTTTAATATAGAAGAAGTGACACATATTGTGGACGGTGGGAAAGATAAAACTATACAGAGGAAACAAATTGGTAAGCTTGTGCATTCAGGATCAGATTTACCTTAAAAGTATCTATAGTTTGTATGTAAAGGATGCTTCATTCTGTCAAGAGGAATGAAAAGTATATTGAACCAATTCGAGATGATGTGGTCATGTGGTCTTACAGCGACAAAGTCTCAAGATAATACCAAAAAAATAGTTAAAGAAACTGTAAATTAGTAATGGATTATACAACCAGTGACTTTCGGGTCAGGGATTTAATTAGTAGTAGCAGCAGTGCCCTACCTATTGACCTAAAATCCGGTTGATGCTCCGGAACATAATTTAAAAGAAAACCATTCATTCTAAAGTTTAAAATAACTAAGTAAAATTTTAATTACATACGACAACCTTACGTTGTTCATTTTTTTTTTTGTGGATACATTATTTATGGCCTGATGCTGAAGTTTCAAATATGGAATTTTAGTTTTAGTTTTAATTTACTTAGTAGATAGGCACTTCAACGGTATTATAATACTTCCTTTGAGTACAATCATTAATTCAAATACATTGTATTCAAAACCAATAAATTTTCAGAGGACATTGCTCTAAATACAGACGCGTACAAAGATGTTGTACCTGAGGAATGTCTTAGCATGACGGAACGCTATGAGAATGCTGTAAGGAAGTCATGTTTATACAGTAGTATGGTAAAGGAAAAACTTCTCGAAATTACAGGAATGGAAACACTGGGGTACGTCCTGTTTAACACCACTTCTATTTGATAACTTTGATTTCTGTTACCTAAAAATTTTCTTAATACGTGTTATAGTGGCGAAAAATCGATTCACGGATGTAGGCAATTAAATTATATTCGCTGAATAATACCTACCTACTTGTAAATTAATCTGATAAGTAGCTATAATCATTCTGATAAGTTATATTGTTTAATGACATGAAGCTAGATAGATTTTGCGCCAAAATATTTTATTTTATCTTCCTCCGTCAGTTAGCAACATACTTAAAAACCCACCCATCAACAATACATAATTGTATATTCCCGCCAAAACCGAGTTTCCATTAAATATCTCACGTAGAAAGTAGCGCAAGACTGAGAGGTGGTGAAAATGAGAACTACATTACTATTATTCGCAATGAATAGGTGATAATACATAATAATTAATATAAATTGAGTAATGAGAATCTTAAAGGATGAGTTACTTAAAGATATATAGATTACGCAAAATTCTGTGTGTATATTATAGATGCAATATTGGTATTTTTACATAAGATAGCTATTTTTAACTTTTCACTGATTTAAACGTTCGTTGCCCTTGATACTGAGTTCCGCCACTTAATGCATTTACAACAATGAGTGTTTATTTGATTTGGACGACAGAATGACTTGTCAATTGCCAGCCAGTAAAATTTGATTTCAAATATTTCCCAAAATAGACAAAATTACTTTAGCATAACTAAAAATAGATTATTTTATGAACCTAAGACATTTTTCATGATATTTTATTTATGTATGGCTTGTAGCCTACAAGTTGTAGGTATTAATCTTTTAAAAAACCAATTAATTAGTGCTTAAAAACGTTAATCGAAAATCTAAATATTATATTTTGTTTATATGCTTTACTTCTTTCTTTTCTCTTTTTAATCAGATGTTACGAATGAATTAATTAACATGCGAGAGAATAAATGTACATACTCGTAGATCTATCGTTAAAACCATAACCTGTATTTTAAAAATTACAGTTCGCCATTTTTAAGGCGCACAGCAGATGCGTACTTCAGGGAGATCTCACCATTCCTCCTACACCTGGGTATGTTCGTACCAACCATCATGGGCCAGGCAACACCAGACCAGCAAGCGTACTGGTTACCTAAAGCCTTGGACATGCAAATTATCGGCGCGTACGCACAAGTATGTTGAACACAACGAAGACATTAAGTATAACAAAAAGTTCTCAAGTTGGTTTTCTAAGGATGTCAAAGTAATATGATTTTTTCCCAGACTGAACTTGGCCACGGAACGTTCATCAGAGGTCTTGAAACTACAGCCACATATGATCCGGAGACTGAGGAGTTTATACTCCACAGCCCAACACTAATTTCCTACAAATGGTGGGCTGGAGGCCGTAAGTGCATTGATAAAGTTTTCAATCGAAAGCGCGGCTATTGTTGATTAATTGCTTAATTTAATAAATTAAGTTTCACATCGCAATTTACACATCACATCGCAGGATAACATCGCAAAAAGTTTAAATGATCTCTCATGGTAAATCAGGAGAAAGAAACTTAGTTTGAAAACTAACGTGTATTAATTTATTTTAGTGGGAAAAACAGCAAACCATTGTATAGTTCTCGCTCAAATGAGCTCCAAAGGACAATCTCACGGGATCCATCCCTTCATAGTACAAATTCGGGATTTAAATACACACACTCCTCTCCCAGGCATTAAAGTGGGGGAGTTGGGTCCACGGATGGGGTACAATACAGCTGATAATGGTTTCTTAGCTTTCAATCACCATAGAATACCGAGAATGCACTTGCTCATGAAAAACGCAAAAGTCGAAAAGGTACACCATTTCTATTTCGCATTTGACGTTAAGTTTCTACATCGCAACCTCGTAGTCACTAACAGAGGAAGCACTATACCATGAACTTTTTACCATTATGTAGGATGGCACATACGTAAAAGTGGCTAGGCATGAGAAGCTAACGTATGGGACCATGGTGTTCGTGCGGGTGACCCTCGTACTTGAAGCGGCATTCAACTTGGCTAAAGCTGTCACCATCGCGGTCAGATATTCTGCTGTAAGACGACAGTCGCAACCTAAACCAGAGTGAGAAGTGTGCTCAATTTATTTCATACTTAAATCAGTGGACAGTGGAAATTTCTTTATTATGGCCAGTCCGGTGCTTCGTTCAATATAAGCAATTTTATTCCTTTATGTTCTTCAGTTCATCAGTGGCAAACCCTTTGGTGTTATACATCACTAACTACCACATGGTCAGGCAGGCTTGCTTGCTTTCAACCTTAACCTGCTTTAACTTAAGATCAGGAGCCATTTCTTATTCAAGATAATATAAGACCACTATCTTTTACATTGCAGTTCTCCGGAACCCCAGATTTTGGACTATCCGACTCAGCAACACAAGTTGTTCATCAACATTGCCACCTCTCACGCCCTGACGTTGACCGGCGGCTGGCTGTGGCGCACCTTCCTCTCTTTGCTGGCTGACATGCAAGAAGGAAATGTCGATAAACTTCCTGAGGTAGGGTGCTATTGTTCTAACAATTCTTATCTCTTAGATTCCACAAGCAAAGAGGTCACCAAAAATGCTTCTGGAACAATAAGTGTTACAGTTGCACACCCATGCTGTCATCAAGCTATATTGGCACTTATATAATTTCCCAAATTAAACATTGCTGATGTTAGTTTATTTTTTTAATACTTTACACTGGGCTAACTATTTTCTGATTCTGCTTGTCCATACGGAAGTAACAGCTAATAATAGATACTAACTAGGCTTTCATTTACCCTATTATTGATTTATATATTACTATCAGACTTAAGTCCTGTTTCTAATTCATATTAATCACAAACATCGACATCAATATTTATTTTACTACATTTGACATTGCAGCTTCATGCCTTATCGAGCTGTCTGAAAGCAATTAGCACATCTGACGCGGCAGTAGGCATAGAGGAGTGCAGATACGCCTGTGGAGGTCACGGTTATATGATGTCTTCCAATCTTCCCAGCATCTACTCCTTTGTTGTAGCCACTAGAATATATGAAGGAGACTATACAGTGCTCCTTTTGCAAACTGCTAGGTAAGTTTGAAGTTGGTTTACTTATTTGTCTCTACTAGTAAAATTACGAAATTAGAAATATTGATAAAGAAGTGTTATGAAGAAAGCTAATAAATCACGAGCAGTTGGACTTAAAGATTTTATTATATTCATCGAGAGCACAGTAAAGAAATTGTGTAATTTTGAAAGAGCAGTATAAAATAATTAAGTCCAGGATTTGCAACATATTTAACTTTTCCATGAAACCAGGAATTTATTGTGTTACAGATTTTTGGTAAAAGCATGGGAGCAAGCAGAGGAGGGGAAGGAGATGACGCCTACTGTAGGTTATTTTAACAATGCATTTAAAAATGATAAAATAATCTGGGATGGTTCACCAGAGAGTATTGTCAAATGCTTCGAAAGAATTGCTGCAGGGTAGGTATATTTGTTTAAACTTAAACTTTTAACTAGAATCTTTGGATAAACGAAGCTTTTTTGACAACATCGAGAGATGTGTTAATTCTAAAAAAAAGAAAATAAATGGATGTTAAATTATCTACTCAGTTCATAAACTGATTTCAGGAAAATTGCAGCATGTGTCAAGAACATAAGAGAACGCATGAGATCAGGGATGTGCTATGAAGACGCCTGGTTGATGACCACTGTGCAATTAGTTTCGGCAGCTGAAGTAAGTGAAGACACAAAGCATTTTCCATCAGTTTTATCAATTAAATCTGTTCAATCAATAAAACTAACCCAATGATCTAGGTTACTTACTTGCCCGTGGCTTAAAAATTTTCATAATATAAACTCAAAAGTAATTCTTGTATTTCGTTCTTTCTTCGTAGTGTTTATAGTTCAGTTTGCCGCCGTTAAGCTATACACTGGCATACCACAAGGCAGCATCTTATCGCCATACGTTTTCCCTACTAATATTTTAATGAACTCCCATAATTCACTTCGTTATTTGTACGTTACACATGTCATCAAATTGTAATTTTTAAACGATTTTTACTTTCAGGCTCATTGTCGCGCTGTACTAAGCAACACATACTGGAGTGAAGTGTTACGGCTGACGGCATCGTCGAGTGATAATGTAAAGAAAGTGATGAAAGACTTATCGATGCTGTATCTTATGTACTGGGCGTTGAAGATGACCGGAGATTTGTTAAGGGTAAGAATTGCTGTTCATCTTGACATTAACAAGTTAGCATAACATAAGTAATACATTAAAATATTCTGAGAACTGAAAAGGAATGTGTGTTGGCAACTAAATGTTTGCAGATAAAATTATTACATACGAACTAAAAAACCGCAATTACTTAGTTGCGTACCCAACATTATTCGAGTACCTTTAACGTTAATCAATGTAGAGAGAATTTTATTTTGTTTTCAAAGATTAAAAGTAGGTAATGAAATAAAAAAAAGTAAAAATTTTATAATTCTTTGTGATTTATCCTATTTATTCATAACTTTACAGTACTCATCAGTATCGGAAAAAGACTTAGAAGATCTGCAAAGACGTTATGAAGAGTTACTCGCTTCAATACGACCTAATGCTGTGGGACTCGTGGACGCATTCGATTTAAGAGATGAGGTACGTTTATATGGAACTATTTCAGCTTAATAACAAGTTCATCTTAGTTCCCCCAAAAAAGAGTATAAAATAAAAGAGTACACAGAAAAACCGCTGGCTGTACCGGAAAACAGTAAAAAATTAAATTTTGTCGAAAATCAGTTTAAAAAAAAACAACAACGTATTGGTTTATTTTGTAATAATTATTTAAATTCATAAAGTTAATTCATTGGTTATAAATTTATGATTATTGAAATTGCTTGTTTTAATTTTATAGATTCTTCAGTCAACGTTAGGTTCCTATGATGGTCGCGTGTATGAGCGCTTGGTGGAGGAAACCATGAAGACTCCGCTAAATGCTGAGCCAGTCAACCAGAGCTTCCACAAATATATCAAACCTTTGATGCAGGGAAAACTATAGATTATGATGTTGAAAAAAATAATAGAAATTATAATCACAATGCATAGAAACTAACAATAGTAAAACTCCATAGTAAATAAATAAATAAATAACGCTATCCCCTCATAGCTCCACACTAGGTCCCTGTGTTGTGGGTACCATGGACGACACAGAAACAAACAAACATACACCCAGTCGGCAGTGTGCTCGAACAACTCACAATTGACATTTGTGGACAGATACGGATATCGATTCGGTTTTGGAAGTTTTTTAGAACAAAATTGTAATAATGCCAAAAGAAGATATCAGAAACGAAGTACACGACAGAGATTTACTACTATTAGTCTCTCTATTGTGCTATAATCTATAATTTAAAGTGCTATGACTTGTATTACCAAGTCAAAACTAGGTGTTGCGAAACTGTTAAAATAAAAAATAGTGAAACTACTTTTAATTAGGTATACGGGAATGTTTGGTACTCACTTAGATTTAAGGTAGTTTTGTAATGAATTGTGCATTTCTTCTATTACCAAGAAGTATTTTAAAAGTGTCCTCTAATGGCTGATATAATTTATTTGTTTACTGAGAAACTTTGGTCAAATTGTGATATTTATACAGGGATAATTTTACTTTGAAATTTGTTTTTTGTAATATTATTGATGTAATAAAAGGATTTTTATAATTTTTTAATAATGTTTATTATTTATTATACTTTGTATTAAAATCCTAAAGAACCTTTTTACACGGCTACAAGGAGGGTAATGCTTTTTAGCGTATGTTTGTATGACTATGTCCATTAATTTAGCGACTTAGGCTAGATACACTTCCTACTACCACGCAAAAGAAGCATCGAAAAAAAATGCATGATGGGCAATTACCGACTTTTTTTATTATGATGAGATTACATTTTATATTCATCTTAATACGTTACTAAAAGTTAATGAGAAATAAGTACTTAACGTAACAGACCAGTAAGGTAAGAATATTGGCTGTAGCTGTTACGAAACTGTAGTTAGTTCCTTTAGTGCAGTTCTATTTGCAAAGTGCATTGAACGGTACACGCTTGAACGAACAGGCCTCATAGGAAAGGTAGTATTCCTTAATCTTAGATACTAACTGATAACAAAAATAAATTCACCTAGCAAAAGTGTAGCTTATCAATTTATAGTTGTTATTCTATGATATAATTATCGTAATAATAATGGCACAACGCTCGTATCAACATTAATTGTTAGACTTACGCTGCATAAGTGGTAAGATAACAGTGATAATAATAATACCTGTTATTGTTCGCTAGTTGTGAGACATAATGTGGTGAATTTGCTATTTGTGCGGCAGATAATTGTCAATATGAAGAATAAAGTGAATGAAGATTTGCAAAGAGAAAGATTGAAGTGCACTTTTAATACAGCAGAGTTAGTAAACTTTTTGGATGCTGGTGCTAAAAATACGGAGTATAGACGGAATTTGGGTAAGTAGCAAAGTTATATAAATACAGTAAAAATAAACAGAATGAACTAGAAAGTTCCTTCAAAAGTAATAAATATAAGAAAAGCTACACACAAAAATTGCTGTGAGCAAAACAGTGATCTTAATCTTACATCTACAAGTAAACTGATGGCTAAATTGTATGAAACATAAAGTAATGATTGAATCTGTTTACTGTTTCAATACGGTTTCTCGTGCGAAACGAATGCCAGTTTTTGCACATAGTTTCACCTTTATAATGTTTATCTAGTAGATACTTCCATCGCGGAAATGTAAACAATATTTTTTACTGTACAGGCTAGCAAATATTGAACGGTATTACTTCTATTCATAAACTGAAGTCTATAATAACGTAACTACTTCGCGACTGGATTTATTTTGCTTTATTAGTACCATTTTTTACAAAAATGTCAGATAGGTTCGTACATTTTGTAAAGAATTTTCATTTTCAGAGAACAAAGTTCTAAGCGTTCCAAATATTCTTGACGAGGTACCCGAAGAGTATCTTGGGTATAAAGAGAAGTATGAAAATGCTGTGCGAAAAGCAACCTTACTATACAGAGCTCTGCAGGAGAACGAAGACCCTAGCCTTAACGAGGATGAAAAAGCCATGTAAGTACGTTCGTTAAATGAGCTATGACGAAATAGATGATTTGAATTTAAGGATTTTGTGTTATTCTTCAGTATTCTTTGCTTGATGTTTCTAAAAGTTAACTTAGCTAATAGTTCGAACTCGTATAACAACGCGTTTTCAGCAATTAAAATTGTTTTAAGTATTAGGTGTTTTTTTTTTATCTAAATCCTAATTAGGTATTGAAGAGATCTAAAGAAGAAAAGTTTGTATTTAATGCTTTCACTTAATGCTTTCATTATTATAGGATAATTCTCAGCATCACGAGTGGAGCACTATGGAGCAGAGAGAATAGATACTAGGAACCCTTATCTATTCAATAAGTAGCAACAATTTTTTCTATGTGTTTCAGCATAACTTTCCGAAGTTCAATAACCAGTGCTGTGTTTCGGGACTATACACCATTCGGGGTGCACTTTTCCATGTTCATACCCACTCTGAAAAATCAGGCTGATGACAAGCAACAAGCGTATTGGTTAAAACGAGCTTTGAACTTGGAAATCATAGGGACGTATGCGCAGGTAATAAAGTATTGTCTTCCTCTTTATTGAACTAGAAAAAGATAGCAACTTCTAACCCAATCTCCCTTTATAGACTGAACTCGGCCACGGTACTTTTATTCGTGGTCTTGAAACCAGGGCTATCTACGATGCCAACACGGAAGAATTTGTTTTAAACAGTCCCACCCTTACATCATATAAATGGTGGCCTGGACATTGTAAGTTGTTAAAATCATTACTATAGTGCGCTGACTTAAGGATTTGTTAAAAACTAACTTCACCATAATTTGCTAATCGAACGGTAACGATAGCATGATTTTGCAGAAATACGTTATTTTGCTCTTAAACCTGATTGGATTGTTCATAATGATTTTAGTGGGTCAAACAGTTAACTATTGTGTGGTAATGGCCCACTTGTACATCAACAACAAGAGTTGTGGAATCCAACCGTTTTTGGTGCAAATCAGAGATGAAGAAACACATTTGCCGTTACGAGGAATTAAAGTGGGGGAAATAGGCGCCAAACTCGGCTTCAACACAGTTAACAATGGATTCCTTGGTTTCGATAATGTGAGGATACCTCGAGAACGGATGCTGATGAGGAATGCTCAGGTTTTAAAAGTAGGTTTCCTTCTTACTGACATTTAGGCAACGGTTCCACTGTTCATGTGAAAACCTTTCAACGTCTACTCTTCGATGTTCGTATCTTCATGAGACATGGTGCAAACATACTTTGGTTATAGTCAATTTTAAAACTAAGCAATTTGAAAAATAATAATTTCGAAGTGATTACTAAGTTGGTTAGTTACTGCTGATTTTGTATTATCAGTACATAAGTGATGGCTGATTGGATCATAATAAAGTCGTACTAATCATTTTCTCTAGGACGGCACATTTAAGGCTTCCCCTAACAGTAAATTGACTTATGGAACCATGGTATATGTGAGGGTAGTTATCGTGAATAACGCCGCGTGCATACTGGCCAGAGCGGTGACAATAGCCATCAGATATGCTGCTGTTAGAAGACAATCACAACCAAAGCCCAAGTAAGTCTAAAAATAAGATCGGTTGAATGATATTTATTTGTATTTTGTTAGTTTTTTATCTAGGTACGGTATATTTCTTTATCCATTTTTTAGTGAACCCGAACCTCAGATTTTGGATTATGTGACGCAGCAGCACAAACTCTTCATAGGTATTGCCACAAGCTATGCGTATATCTTCTTCGCTCGTTGGCTGTGGGACATGTACTCGAAGACAACTAAGGCTCTAGCCAGTGGAAAATTGGATAACTTACCAGAGGTATAGAGAACAGTATCTTTTACAGTTGATTAAGATAATCTAGAATCTGTAATAAAATAGATCTGATAAGCTAGAAGACAATCCACTTTTAGTACTTCATCATTCATCATCATCACAACCCATAACTTCTTGGGTCTCCTCTCACAATGTGAGGGGTACAGGCCATAGACAGCCATAGCCTTTCACAGTCCACTGTTGAACGTAGGACTCCTATACTTGCGCTACTCCGATCGGTTCTAAGCCTTCTGAATCCAGCGGATACCCCCTGTCTTCTTCAGGTCATCATTGACCTTACGTATAGAAAAAGCCTAAAAGTCCTAAGACTTATTAATGGTAATAATGGTAATGTTACATTGTTCCTCCAGCTTCACGCAGTAGCATGTGTAATGAAAGTACTGAGTTCGTCCGACTGCACGTCTCTAGTGGAGCAGTGTCGGCTCGCGTGTGGCGGCCACGGATACATGCTGTCCTCTAACTTGCCGCAGCTGTACGGCGTCGCCACCGCCACCTGCACGTATGAGGGGGAAATCACTGTGCTGTTACTACAGACTGCCAGGTTGGACATGATTTTTTATTGTCAGTGATTTTAGTACATTGGCAATAGCTGAATAAGATCAAGTTAGTTAGGTTAGGTTACTAATCCCGCAAATTTTTCTGGCATTAGAAAAATACTATTCTGAAAAACTGCAGAAAGCATAATTTTTGACATTATTATTTTGATGATAAGGGTTAGGGTAAAAGAAAACACAAGGGCGACTGCGACCATGCATGATCTATTGTAACCAATTTTTGACTTACGTAATGAGTCATTGTAAGCTTATTATATAATTACCTACATCATTTTTATGTTTTTTTTTTTATTTCAGATATTTATATAAGACTTGGACTCAGAAGGAGAAAGGTCTACCACTAAGTCCGTCCACGATGTATTTAGCAGAACAGGGTCAAGAACAACGGCAGAATTCCTTAGATGGGATCATTAGGAGTTTTGAAAGAGTTGCATTCGGGTTATTATTTGAACATTTTTTATAAAGGACTGTCTTAGGTTCCTTGTCATTATAAAACGTATACATTTTATAATTACGTGAACTCTTTTTTTTTAGGTCCCTTTACGTGAAGTTAAAAATTATCACCGAAACAAAAAATCATGTCTTATTTTCTTGACCTTCATTGTATTTATTATTATTTACAAAGTTACGTACAATAATTACTTTAAAACCACTAACGATGATTATTTTAAATTCCTACCTACTTTATTTATTTATCTTTTAACTAAAACCACATAATAAACTAAAGTTCTTAATCATAATAAACTTTACAAGTAAACATACATTTTGTATCGAAAGAAGTCACGCCAAGGTCGCTTATATTAAAAGTTCATGTATTGTTCTAGCAAGCTATCAGCTAGTGTATCCAGTTTACAGCAGTATGTGAAGTCTGGACTATCTCATGAAGACGCCTGGAATAAAACATCTGTTCAGTTCATAGGTGCTGCAGAAGTATGGGATTTTTTAATTTATCATATCCTTCTCCTACTAATATTAATGTGAAAGTTTGTGTGGATGTTTGAATAAGAATTATTTATTCTATAATACTCGTAGGTAATAGTCTAGGGATAGGACATAGGATAGATTGTGTCCCGATTACAGGTTCCCCTGGGGTAAATTCAATATTTTGTTTATCGACTTTTCCGCGGGCATCGTCTAGTTTTTTAAGAAACTTAATTTCTAAATTATAATTTTGATTTGGTTTAATTTTCGTGGTCCTGTGAGATTTTACTTGTATTCGGTTATTTACCTTTAATACTTTACTTTACTTCTTTTCAGGCACATGGGCGTGCAGTACTGCTCTCTGTCTATAAGTCTGAGATGGATAAAAAACTTCCTTCCTTGTCTGAACCATTGAGGACAGTTCTTTTGACTGTTGTAGAACTATACTTTGTGTACTGGACCTTACAGAAAATTGGGGATTTGCTTTTGGTAAGTTTTTTGTAATTGGTTTAATATAGCAAAGACAGTGCCACCAACCTGCCGCCCATGGACATCGTAACTTCGAGTAGGACTAAGGGGGGACTGTTAGTTGGTTAGGTCTTGTTAGTAATAATTATGTTAGTGAGAATATTAGTTGTTGTTAGTTCGTTAAGTGTTTAGCTCTATTCTTATCACTAGATAACATTATTACCTGATTGTGTCGGCAGAAAGGTAATGTTTTTAAAGTGTTTGTAAGTAGTCTCGTGATTATTTTCCGATTAGGATATTTTTTTTGTGACAGATAAAGTTTTATCATATTTTAAATAGTTTAAAGATTCAGTATTAATGAACATAGTAAGTGGGTAGTAAAATTTAAATTGGTCTCTGAATTAAAGTTAATCCTACGATTAGCTAATTCGAGCATAAATTTAAACTATCCGTTATAAATAACACTGAAAAATCGGGTAAGATTCTGATAAAACATTTTAAAAGTTCAATTGACCTATTATCCCAGTTAGAACAAGAACTTTCATTTGATATTATAGATTATGTTGTTATTTTTTGTCCTAACAATAAGTTATCTGTAACCGACTAACCTGGTTGTAATTTTCAATCGGCATTGAAATAATGATTTTAAAAAATGACCTCTAAGATCAGATCTATGATACAGTTATGAATACACGAATAGGGTAACCATGATAACCAACAGATTGTGCCACCAGGGTAATGTTTTACAAGCGTATGTATTTTATGTCCATTTCTTTGGCATGTCCTACAGCACAAACACTATGATGGATTTCAACGTATGCGGAGTCATTGTATTCGTCTGCATAGAAGGAGTGACAGCCCATACATTTTTTTAAAGTAGCGCCCGCTCCCATTTTTGATAGTCGGGTTTTTTGTTGTTATGATTATGTCCTACCATTGCCTTATTTAATGGGAATTTACAAGACATTACTAAGTAATAATTTGGTTAAGTTAAAATAAAAGAAACGAATAAATAAAAAGTTTCTTTTATAAAAAATTATTTTAATATTACATAAGAAGTCTCTAAAAATACGAACGTATGGATACAACCATCGGGTCGACGACCGCAATTAAATCGCAGCAAAAAATCTAGCCAGTTAGTTAACCTTGTCAATTTAAGATGAGTTCTCGAACAAATGATACAGGATCGTAATCATGAACAATATTACAACGTGACTGACCTACTTTGCTCTCTTATTTATAAATAAACATATAATAATAATATAGTAAATAACATATTACCTATTAGAAGCATAAACAACAAGCTCTGGCTATTATTTAACTGTTCAGTATTAGAACAAAAGAGGAATATTTCAAGCGAACGATAAATAAGTAACAAACGGAAGTTAAGTAAATAAAATCTGAGTAAAAACAGGTTCTAAGGGTCTCTAAGATAGTTCCAGGATAGACAGACGGACGACAGACTTGGCGAAAGGATAGATGTGTCTATTCCACATCTACATTATGTATACTAATAATATAAAGCTGAAGAGTTTGTTTCTTTGAACGCGCTAATCTAAGGAACTACGAGTACTAGATCGATTTGTAAAATTCTTTTAGTGTGAGATACTTTGATAGTCCATTTATGAAGGTAGGCTAGAGTCTATATAACATCACGCTAAGATGATTAAGAGAGGAGCAGCAATAATAAATGTTGCGAAAACGGGAAAATTACGCGGGCGGAAACCGCGGACGATTGCTCGTTTTTTATAAACGTCCGGGTATAGGTACCCGTAGTTTTGCCCAAATGTCCGGGTTTTCAAAATGATAGTCCGGTAACGGCAATGCAGCTAATACAAGGCTGGTACTTTTCCTACGTTTGTATTGATTATGATGTATAAGAGATACGTAAGAATACTTATATGTATAGGTAAGTTTTGTAATCGCATTCCGAGTACAACGTAATACCGTAATGACCATTTAGTAAGTATCTGTGAAAACAGCGGTACAACAAAGGTTTTTTTCAACATGACATGATCATTAATCTTACATCAATAAATATCATTAATGAACTGATTGAGAATTCATAAGATTTTTTTACTCCAGCTAATTATTCTTAACCTCCTTACTTGCTATATCCTTAACGTATTAAACGACACAAAGGGGAAAACGATAAGCGAGTTAGTTTAGTTTATTTTAAATTAGTTTGTTTTAAACTACAATTACATAATTAAACAATTTTATTTTGTAAACTAACAGCTGCAGGTAATTAATTTTAAAACGCTATAAGCTGCTGACGATGTAATTGATTTTATAATTTATTTTTTAGTTAGGTTATGAGAATGGAAATGTACCTAGTCATACTTCACTTTGAGAATTTGTTTTTCCAAGAACAGAATACATTTTTAAATTATTGTCAACATAATGGACATGCGTACATGCATACTGCGTGTAAACCATTTTGGTGTCATTAGGAAAATATTTTAAATTGTGATTGTTCCTTCGTTGGTGAACCCAGTACCTTAAGATCTATGGGAGCTCTAATTTATGGATCTATTTTAGCAAGTGTAATTAACTCATAAAGCTGTTTATATTTTTAATACGATGTTCTTCTTGTGAAACGAGTTCCATATTAGAATCATAAATGTTTAATAGGTTTAGCTATAACGATGTTGTTTTAATTTCTTTTAATTTGCATGTTTTATGCTAATTTAATTGGAACCTCGATTGGAATCTATAAAACATCTGTTAAGAATTTTAGGTAGTATGGGTGGCTCAAAGTTTTGTTTATATGGGGCCATTTATACACTGGGTTATTTTTGTTTATTGCCGACAATAGAGTAGACAAATTATCTTATTAATGCTTAAACTCCCACTTGTTAACTAAAACTAAATGTTAGCACGAAACTAACCAATTTTTAAACATCTAAGGACTTAGACACAATATCTTAGATATTTAGTTAACTTTTATAGTAACCGTAAACAATTGTTGAAGAATGAAACTCTATGTACAGTTAAGATATGAATTCAAATTTAATTATCGCGAATACTAATCGTTTTTAATAAACCTTCTCACGATCTTAAGTCTCGCCGTGACCATGATTTATGTTACTGGGTCGAAATATCGATGTACGGCGATAAAATTGTAGGTACACCACGTATTTAATTTATTTTTCTTACGGAGGTTATAAATTAATTTATGCGTTTGTTTACTTACTCTAGTATACGAAGATATCAGCCAACGATATGAGGCAGTTGCAACGATGGTATGAAGACCTCTTGGAGAAGATTCGTCCTAATGCAGTTGGATTAGTCGACAGTTTTGATTTTAGAGATGAGGTTTGTTTGATTTTAAGTTCACGTAGTTAATTTAAAATTGTTTATAAGAATTTTGTCCAAATAATAATATTACTTACGATATACATGAAACTCGTCAGCGTAGAAGGGCAGAATGAAAGAGAGTTAAAATATATTTTTTACTTTGCAACATAGAAACATTGATGCTGATGTACCTATATCGGCCTTCCATTTTCGTAAAAAAATATAATCAATGGGTACCCTCAATTCAGCAGAGTGTAACGGACCTAGTAAGCTCTATGGTTAGCGATGAAGCAAGTAATTTTATATAACTTTCTCATACGTAATACCAATATTGTGTTGCAACTATTTCTATCCAATTTTTTCAATGATCTGAAGGGCTGACGAGAACCTATTGAAATTTTTACAGGTTTTGCATTCAACGCTAGGTTCGTATGACGGACGAGCATACGAACGTCTGATGGAAGAAGCAATGAAGAGTCCCTTGAACAAGGAACCAGTTAACGAGAGTTTCCATAAATATTTGAAACCGTTTATGCAGGGGAAGCTGTGAAAAACAAATATTGACGATCCCGGTATCTTTACAATTGGGTGTAACTTTTATTTCCTGTCTTCATAACTATCTAATTGTACTTATTTGATTTTTATATTTTTTAAACATACACAGATTAGTTTCTTGACTACATGTCTTCTGCCAAGGATAAAGATTTATGATATAAATTCGAAGTTATTAAAATATTATTCGGCCTCGTTGATTAATTAGGTTCGACCTTAGTAGTTAAATTTATTGGATGATTTTACTTAATGGTTGGTGATATTAGCGGTTGAAAGTGAAAATTGATGTATTAAAAAAAAAGAAAGTTATAAAATATTTCTTTTTTGTTTTCTGTCACAAAGTGAAACGGTGCAGGGTTATTAGTGTTTTAAAAACAATAAACAAAGTTATAAAAGAAACAGTTCGTTTATTTTCGTTTCGCAATAAATAGAGCTTAAAGTTATGTATAAGTTAAATAAATAAGTTAATTAAAATAAATAACTTAAGTTACTCATTCTGCAAATACATCAAGACAAGTATTCACATATGCGGTAGTCGTCTTGATATGGTTGCTGATTCTCTCGACTGCTCATTTAGTAGCTCTGAGCATTGGCTTGAGCGGTGCCGTAACCAGAGGAGTTAGCTGAAGAGTTAATCGTTCTGTATCCGCTCTGAACACCCTGGACGGAAGATGTGGCGGAACCGCTTCCAGATGTTTGAGCGTTCACAGCCGACCGGCCACCACCAAACGGAACGTAGGTTTTGAAGGCTGCGAAGGTAGGTCCAGAGTTGACGGTGGATGAAGCCGACCCATATCCGTTGGAGTTGGCAGTAGTCCTGGCACCAAGGCTGTTGACGTCAGCATTGGCATTAGCATAACCTGCGCCGTTAGAGTTAGCTGATGACCTGATGGAACCGTATCCGATGTCAGAGTAAGGTGTCTTGTAGACGACAGGGTTCAATGCGCCGTAGCCCAGATTTTGTGAGTTTGCGGAAGAATGCACGTATCCACCGTTGATGTCAGCTTTAGCGTTCACGATGCCGGAACCTTGAGCGTCAGCGATCGACTGAACGGTGCCGTAACTACCGCTTCCTACTTGCGCCGTCGACTTAGCACCATTAACAGTAGATAGGCTGTTGGCGGGAACGGAACCCGCTCTAATGCTTGAAGGATTATCATATAGAAGTCCAAAGCGCCAGCTTATTCCTTTCTGGCTTTTGGCTTTAGCGGATGTAATCACTGAATCTGCTACGTTATTAACGTTAGCGTTTGAGGACGATGATCCATATCCCTGGCTGTTGGCTGAAGCGGCAGCTGACTGCTGAGCGTTGTTGACGGTAGAGGAGGCTGAACCATAGCCGCCGTTAGATTGTGATTCTGCCGAGGTCAAGCCCATTCCACCTTGAGATTTAGAAGACGCAGCACCATAACCCTGGGTTTTAGCTGATGTGACTGTTGATCCGTAGGCGTTGTTAGCATTTGATGATGCTGAGCCAGAACCTGATCCGTAAGTGTTAGCATTAGTTGAGGTAACTCCGTAACTTCCCATTCCGTTCGTTTGAGCCGAAGATGTAGCAGAGCCGGTCCCATCAGATCTTACTGAAGATACGGATGATTCAGAGTTTCCGTTGACAACAGCGCTCGATTCAGCAGCAACAGAACCGGGTCTCTGAATCTCGTAGCTACCTTCTGAAGGCACTTGGAAATTCTGTTCGTATGAGACGATGGTAGCTGGGACAGGTACAGCGTAATAGGTTGGGGTATTTTGAGCTTCGGCAACGGCTTTGGCGCTTCCGTATGGAGCATGTGGGTTATCGTAAGCTTCAGCTTGAGCGACCATCTGTCCAGGATAAACTTGACCATATCCGTTTCGTGTGAACTGATTATCGCTGGATGCACTGCCATACGCCTGAACAACACCTCCGTTTATGGTTGCAGATCCAGTGGCTCGATCGCCACCGTAAGCTTGACCCACAGCAAAGCTACGTCCATTTCGGAGGATATATCCTAAAAAAAATAAGGGATAATTATAATGTTGATTAAAGAAATATTATGTTCGTCTTTTTTTTCGTAGTTGTCATTTGTTAACCAGAAAATATCCTTTTTCTAATTTTGTTCCTGATTACGTTTATAATGTTTATTAGCGACTGCGTTAAATTAACTTCAAACAAGGCTTTTATACTTCTAGTGAATTAACTTGAATAAGCATCAAAATAATTGGTGTGAAGAAGATGCAAATAATTAATATTAATTTTAATAATAGTACTACTTACCATTTAGAAGAACAGGACTGGAATGACTAAGGGCAAGGCATGCCAAGGCTACTACGAGTCTTGATACCATTTTGTTTGACTAGTAAATGAAAGAAGGCGATTGAATTATAAAGTGAGAGCATTTCTCCGCGTTTATATACTTAGATCAGCGACCACCACTACTGCGCACGACTGGTTCAGCCGTGAAATTCACTTTGGCTTTTTTGTTAAGCTTTATGCAAATGAAGTGTCTTAATCTTAATCTTGATAAGAATCTATTAAACGCATGCTAATAAATAATGAAAGAAACCTTTCAAGGCCACTTAGAAACGGCCGGAAATTTGGGTTATAAAGGATTTTTACCCGACAATGCGATGAGGCCAATGTTTTTCGAACATAATTATGGTTGTATGTATGTCTATTTCTTTGGTGAACTCTAGACCCTAATTTGTCAGATTCCTACCTATAGATCGTTAAAGTAGGTTAACTATTCAGTAGGTATGTGTAAATGACTTTTGTTAATCATCAAAGCCTATGACAACTATCCCACTGCTGGGCTCAGGTCTCCATTCATAGTGTGCGTGCTACAGGCTATAGTCAACTGGCAAAGTGTGGATTGACAGATGTCCTACACCTTTAAGGACTTTATGGTGACCTCTCAAGTCTGCAAGTTTCCTTCACCGAAGCAAGTGATTTTCTAATACGCACATAACTTTATGAATTAGAGTTGCGTGCCGGGATTAAAACTGAGAGTTTGTCGATTGGGAGACCCATGTTCAAATCTAGGCTATCATTGAAACGATATTATGTTAAGAACAATGTTATAGTAGTTAGGTTATTTACGTACTCAATTAAATAATGATTATTTAGGAGCGTAAAATATTTAGTATGCTGTAAATTCAAGTGCTACTAATTTTATACACTACAAAGTAATTTCGTTTGCAATTTGTATTCAGTTGCATTTGTATTAAACCATTCGTGTAACGTATCTAGTAAC
Source organism: Lerema accius (assembly GCA_001278395.1). Lineage (NCBI taxonomy): Eukaryota > Metazoa > Arthropoda > Insecta > Lepidoptera > Hesperiidae > Lerema > Lerema accius. Next base: position 254,128 of record LGAG01000642.1, on the reverse strand, counting down.
GATAATTAATAGTTAGTTGATGTAATTAATTAAAGTATACGAGTAATGCCAGCGAAAGGACAAAATCGGCTTGATATTATTGAAATGATAAACGCTGGTACGGAATATGAAATTAACATAATCATATGTCAACAAAATATGTCTTCTTACAATTAGGACATCTACTTTCCTTTCGCCTGTGTCAATGTTTAAATTCATATTCTGAAAGTTACTTTTATTAATTTCAATAAGTATTAATTGCATCTAATTAAAATATTTGTGAAGACGAAAAGTGAGGCACAATATAAGCATCAAAACTGTAGGTTCGTTGGACATTGTTTTCCGACAGAAGTCAATATTTGCTACCAAAAAAGTATAAATATTCAATCTTCAGAACAAACAAGTGAAGTAATTTTTTGTTCTTAACGACTTCAGACGTACTATACGTCACAGCACGACCTGTCGAGTAATATACCGGGAAACAGGAAACGTTATCATTTGTTATTAACTTATGCTTTTTTCAACTACGTTTTTCTGTTCCGAGGGCGGAGTCTATAACATATATTTTTTGGTGTGAGATCAATGTCAATCGTCTGTCACCAAAGCCCTCCATGTGAAAAATCTGTGTATTATAGGCAGTGTGGTAGTGTAGATTTTGTTCTATGCTCTAAATTATGTGTCCATATTTCTCATAAATACATATATATTCGGTCAGCAAAAACAACCACATAAGTTATTTCATAAGCCTTGCATTGTATGACTCCTTTATACCCCGAATAAAGTTCATTTCCGCTTTTTCTTTTCTTGTAACTGGACTTATACTTGCATACAGAGCTGACCTGACATGCTAACAGTCCTCTCGCTAACGAATAATAAAGGTGCAAATATATTTATTAACACCTGTCACTAATCATCATCATCATCATCATTACAACCCATGACTGTCCCACTGCTGGGCTCGGGTCTCTTCTCACAATGTGAGGGGTACAGGCCATAGTCCACCACGCTGGCCTAGTGCGGATTGGCAGACTTCACACACCTTTGAGAACTTTATGGAGAACTCTCAGGTGTGCAGGTTTCCTCACGATGTTTTCCTTCACCGTAGCAAGTGATAATTAGTATCTAATACGTACATAACTTTTTTTAAATTAGAGATGCGTGCCGTGGGGTTTGAACCCAGGATCTCCCGTTCGAGAGACCAATATTCAAACCACTAGGCTATCACTGCTAAATACTAATAGTGTCACTGTCAGTAATAACTGACAGGGTCTACTAAATACTAACCGACTAACAAACAGTCTCTTCAACTGTTATATTTTTGGTTTGTCATTATGACCATGGGAGTAGCAGATAGTGGGGGTTATTCCCGTTGGCTCCCATTCCCATTCTCACCCGTCCCACTAGACCCCGAATTCCTATTTGACAGATTAAGTGCAATAAAAGTAAACTTTGCTTAAAGCACATTTATGAGAAAAAGTATTACAGTAACCATTGAACCATGCCGAACGGATAATGATGAATGATAGCCAAATTTTCGGCTTGTTTACTATTCTTAATTACATAAAAAGAACAGTAACTAGTTAATCTCATTGTTTTATATGACGATTCTCGATTATCGGTTATTTATAAAAAAGAAAAAAGAAAATGTTGGTTTCCGAAAATGTGTCTTTGTTTTCGTGTTTTGATTGTTACCATAATATAATTAGGAATTTAGTAAGATCTATTTTTGTTTTTAGTTGAAAGTGGATTACATGTCGTAAAGAGTAAAGTTATTGCCTGATTTAAAAGTAAATGAAGTAGGTATGTGTTGACACACAATTTTCGTTTACATCTACATAAATGATACAAGGAGTCAGTCATAGGTCGATTTTAATAAATAAACTTTTTTAATTAAGAAATCAGTTCGTTTATTTTTCGTTTAGCAATAAATTAAACTATAGGTATTTAAATTAAATAAATAAGTTACATCTACAAAAACTCAAGACATCACTGTGCAAATACACCAAGACAAGTGATCACAGGGGTGGTAGTCGTCTTGATATGGTTGCGCATTCCCTTAACTACTTAATAGCTTTGAGCATTGGCTTTAGCCGAGCCGTAACCAGAGGAGTTAGCTGAAGAGTTAATCGTTCTGTATCCGCTCTGAATACCCTGGACGGAAGATGTGGCGGAACCGCTTCCTGATGTTTGAGCGTTCACAGCAGACCGGCCACCACCAAACGGAACGTAGGTTTTGAAGGCTGCGAAGGTAGGTCCAGAGTTGACGGTGGATGACGCCGACCCATATCCGTTGGAGTTGGCAGTAGTCTTAATATTACCAGCGCTGTTAACGTCAGCATTGGCGTTAGCATAACCTGCACCATTAGAGTTAGCAGTTGACTTGATGGAGCCGTATCCGATGTCAGAGTTTACTGAATTGTAGACGACGGGGTTCAATGCGCCGTAGCCCAAGTTTTGGGAGTTTGCGGAAGAATGCACGTATCCACCGTTGATGTCAGCTTTAGCGTTCACGATGCCGGAACCTTGAGCGTCAGCGACCGATTGGATAGTACCGTAGCTGCCGCCGTTTACTTGAGCGGTTGACTTGGCAACATCGACAATGCTGGAGGGAGTATCATAAATTGTACCAAAGTGCCAACCTTTACCTTTTTGGCTACTGGTTTTAGCAGCGGAAATAACTGAATCAGCCACGTTATTTACGTTGGCGTTTGAAGATGCCGATCCATATCCCTGACTGTTGGCTGTAACAGCAGCAGACTGTTGAGCATTGTTGACGGTAGACGAAGCTGAACCGAAGCCGCCGTTAGACTGTGATTCAGCCGAGGTCAAGCCCATTTCACCTTGGGATTTTGAAGATGCAGCACCAAAGCCTTGGGTTTTAGCTGATGTTACGGTTGATCCGTAAGCGGTGTTGGCGTTCGATGATGCAGAACCGGAGCCTGATCCATAAGTGTTAGCATTGGTTGAGGTAACTCCGTAACTTCCCATTCCGTTGGTTTGAGCTGAAGATTGAGCTGATCCAGTGCCATCGGACCTCACCGAAGATACAGATGATTCAGAGTTTCCGTTGACAACAGCACTCGATTCAGCAGCGATGGAACCAGGACTTTGAATTTCGTAGCTACCTTGGGAGGGTGTTTCAAAATTCTGTTCGTACGAGACTATAGTAGCAGGTACTGGAACGGTGTAGTATGTTGGAGTGTTTTGAGCTTCGGCCACAGCTTTAGCACTCCCGTATGGAGTATGTGGGTTATCGTAAGCTTCGGCTTGAGCGACCATTTGTCCAGGATAAACTTGACCGTATCCGTTTCGTGCGAACTGATTATCGCTGGATGCACTGCCATACGCCTGAACAACACCTCCGTTTATGGTTGCAGATCCAGTGGCTCGATCGCCACCGTAGGCTTGACCCACAGCAAAGCTACGGCCATCTCTGTATATATAGCCTGTGGAAAAAAAGTATTATTAGCTTTGTTCGTAATGAACATTAAAAACTAACGAAGATTTTGTCTTTAACTTTAGTTTAACTGCATAAACTATGAATTTAAGACAAAAGCTCAAATTATCTCTAACATTATTTTCTTGCTGCAGTGGTGATAATGTGAAACTATTTTTTAAATTATTTATTAATTGTAATGTGAAATTCATTTAGGTAAATCCAGAAAGTTGTTTTAATTAGCAAATTAGATAAAAATAAAAATTGAGCTATTTGAATCCTTATGAAGTTTTTTTTTCTAATTTGTACTTTTATTGAATTATCTAATTTATAATGCTTTACGTATCAAAAAATACGATCGCTCAATCGACTGTAATTCGATTTTTGCGTATTTGAAGTAAAATTTTATTTACTCACCATTTAAAAGCACTGGATTGGAATGACATAAGGCAAAGCACGCCAAGGCTACTACGAGTCTTGATGCCATTTTGTTTGACTAGTAAATGAAAGAAAACGACTGAATGGATGAAGTGAGAGCATTTCTCCGCGTTTATATACTTAGATCAGCGACCACCACTCCTGCGCACGACTGGCCCATAAGTCATGAACTTCACCTAGAAAAATCGATAGTTGTAAATTTTGTTGATAGGTTACGGTAGATTAATGGGTGAGTTTGATCTTGATTTGGCGGTTAGATACAGATTTTTTATGACGTTGAAGAGGACGTAAGGAGTTGCATGACTGGTGACTTGTTTATCGACCCATGAGTAGGTGCAATGACCCAGTCTCCGGGAAAGAGGACGCATGAAATAACTGCAAATTTATCACCTTCCCATCTTTAAAGAAAACGATTTGACAATCGATACTGTTTAAAAGCGAAATAATTAATTTAGATTTGCGTACTAAATCTATTGTTATAAACTACCGTAGTCTAGTTAGAAAAAAATATTCGGCCAATAAATTGGTGACCGTTTAGTGAAGTAAATTTAAGGAATTTGTACCTTTGCAAATGTTGAAAAATTACGAGGGTCACAAATTGAACACAAATCTTGAAGTGCTTTTGTATAAAGAACACTTACCTACATTCATAATGTAATTCGTAATTACATTTACGAAACGGGGGTAGATTCAGAAAAATTGACGTGCATAAGAGTATCATTTTGTGATTTTGATTTGAAATGGTAATAAGATCATTTTAGCGAAAATTAAGGGTTCATTGTGGCTCAAGGACATCAGTAACACCGGAGGAGTCAACCAGAACGAGAGAAGATAGAAAGAAAGAAAGAAAATACTGGCTTTCAAGTCTGGAACATGGTGAGTCGACTAGTTCTCTGCTTATCTTCAGTTACAGATTTAGCCTTGATAAAAGATACATTATATCCGGGTTTAAGTTTTTTACCAGCTCAAAGCCACGAGCGTTATGATACGATGTGATGATCGATAATTATAATTACATAGGTAGTTGCTTCGATATAATTATGAGTACGTAGGGTCAAGAGGTCAGAGCTATGTTATTCTTTTAAGTAGGTTTCATTTAAACTAGCCGTTATGTGCTCGATAAATTGGTGATAAAATGTAGGCTAGGCTATTTTTAACACGTAAAACTGATTTTAGGCAGTCTTACCTTAGAATAATCAAAATACTTTATGTATATCTATGATAAAACACCTGCTCGTATATTTTCAAAATCATTGGTATTGTTAAAGCATAACAGAAATATACATCAATAATCTAAATGAGTTGGGCTAATTACAGGTTCTATGAAATAATTGCGTTGCGCTTAGTACAGTTTAGTTTAGTGACTTATTTAGTTAAGTAATTTACCAACAATTATGTTTAAAAGATGTGCTGAGAAGTTTATTTCGTAGATTCTTTTCGCCATTAACAATAAATACATTTGCGAAATGTCGGTGAATAAAAAACATGTGGCGTTCATAAGTAATTTGCAAGAATAAGTACTTACACGATTAAATGATTATAAATGGCAATTACAAAACGCAAACGGCTATCATGTCGGTGGTGATAATAATTATATTTATTTTATTTGCTTTGATGACACACATTACGACTAGGTACTTTGTACCGATCAATAAACTTAGATTACTATCGAAGATACTGTAGGTATCTATACCTAGCAAAAATTAGGAAGTATTTTAAAAATCGAATGAAATGCTTAAGTTAAACGAGTCTCCAACAAACGAAAGTTACATTTTGTGTTGCAAATAATGTGGTGAGAAACCATATTTTTCGTTGGTAGAGACACCGCTTAGGCAAACATGTAAAGGTTTTCCAACCAATGTGAGAGCGGATTAGTAGGTAAAAAATATAATAAAGCCAACGCTAAATAGTTTCTAAACATACTTGTTGACGTTGCTAAGACATTTTTTATGAGCATTAAAATTAGCGGGAAAGAAAACTTAATTAATTATAATTTAAAACGTGCTAATAGCAATTGAAAGGATTGTCAATTAACTGTCGACTTGTTACTTGTTTAACTTTCTCTGTCGCCGGCGCTTTGTTGTAAACTAGTTTCTAGGATTCTCCGTATCAAAACAATTAAAAAAAATAACTCGTAGGCATAGTTTTAATCATAGCTAATTATTATATTTATACACGTCAGTTGATTTTTACTGGCCATTTTATAAAGGTTCTTTAAAGTGGAGGAGAAAAAGATGAAGACACTCAGCATTTAATAATAAAACAATAAAAAAAAAATACCTACAAACGTGTCAATTACCTACAAAAAGTTCTCTGCCCTGTCAATGAAATTTAAAACTGTTTCTTGGACGAGCACTATGCATCGAATTAATAAATACTATGAGTATGAATAAGGTATGAATGAAAAAAATCATGCACGTAGTAAACCAAATTATTTTATGTACCTATTATACTTATTAAACAATTTGATTATTTACATACATACTCAGGAATCAGTCCAATTTTAGGGAACCCATACGGAACTCAATCGCAGGCAACCAATGTTTTTTGGCATGTGATTACTAATACATACTGTGACCGTCACGAATATTTATCATTTTGATCTTTGACTGCTGGGCATTTGACCAGTGAAATGTTATGACGGCGAAATTGTATGCAAATCGTATAGTTGTTTATACTTTTAAAACCATATAAACCAACAAGAATCATATGTAATGGTAATAAGGGCCGACAATGTCGTTGATAGTCTTATTAATATGTGATATTTTACTGTACGGCTGTCTTTGGACAAGCATTCAATTAGATTGTTTTATATATCGTTATTACAGTTGGTAGCAGAGCGATCTCTCATTATTGTACAAACTTTATAAATGAAACAACTCATTTGCTTTTTCAAGCATTGCTAATAAGTCTTCGGTAGTATAGTGGTCAGTATCCCCGCCTGTCACGCGGGAGACCGGGGTTCGATTCCCCGCCGGAGAGAACTTTTTTAAGCATAATTTTGTTATATTTTTTAATTTCCGGTTATAGTTTATTATTTTTTATTGCAATTAAAATAATTTTATTTGTTAATTTTTTTTGTTGGTAAATAATTATAATGTTTGGATTATGATACGTTTTAATTCGATTATATTTTATTTATTTTAAGGAACAAAAATATGTTAAAATTTGTAATTTATATGAAAATATACATAATATTGAAATAATGTGTTTGAAAATGGCAAAACTAAAAATCTATGTCACAGTGGAGTATTATTAATAGACAGTATACAATCCTATAAAATAAAAAAGATATTTTAGCTACATGAAGAATAAATATCTAATGACAAAACTCGAATAGAAAGTTTTGGTACCTACACTAAGAAATTGACAAATGTCGTGCAATTTAGATTTTGGCGAAATTGATTTCTAACGTCAGAAACCAGTTTTTAGTGGGCGGAACAACCTAATGAATTTACTTTGGCCAACATAAATAACTAATATGACAAGCAGTTTTAATTAATCTTTTCAAAATGACAACCCGCTATTTGGTCCGACGCGACGTTTTAAATATTTTAATAAAAATTTAAATTTTAATGCAGGTTTGTTTTGTTACAAATTGTGAACATTAACAGATACCTAGATGTATGATATTAGTAGGTGTAATAATTATGTGAAATAGTATAATTTCTTAGAACCTGACAAATGCCCTAATTTAAATAAAAAAGTTAAACTTCATCCTTGGACAAGAACTTTCTATTCAAGATTTGTTCTGTTTTGCCTATATTTTATTTTTAAGTGAATCTTTGTGTAGGTGTTAAAATAAAAAACAGATGTAATATAACACATTAGCATTGTGTAGGTAGTATAAACAAAATAAAAATACTATGTAGATAAATAATAAAAAAATAATCAAAAACATTTGACAGCGGTGGGATTCGAACCCACGCCCTTTCGGACTGGTGCCTAAAACCAGCGCCTTAGACCACTCGGCCACGCTGCCTATAACATACGGCACGAAAAAGTGTAATAATTATTACAGTGAATACAGATAGTGTTTTGCTCAAGGTCAAAGAATTTAATTATTTGTTTTTTTTTTTTATTTATATTTCATGTTATTGGAATTTTAAGAGAAATCAATTACGTCGTTAATTCATGACATGGTTACTTAGGTTAAACTAATAGACAATAATGTTTTTAAGTCTTGGCATTTGTTGGCACTGTTAATTGGCACAATGTCTAAAGTGTTTAAAATCAATAAATAGTATGAGATTTAAATTCAAACCAGTAGAATTGCATTATGATAACGTTTTTCTTGCATTTTAGAGATATTTTAAGCTTTGTAATTAATTTCAATAGTGATGTAATTTATATTTTGTGCATGGCAATTACTTAGGTACATACCTACTCTTTCTTTGGCATAGAGTAATAACGTTTACGTCCGATGACGTTGGCATAGATCAAAATGACGTTAGGTACGTTTTATGCGCATCTTTGTGTTGCCATAGTACTTTTGACCATAGAGTATAGATTACAACCTTCGACTTTTGTAGCTCTGTACAGCGTTGTTAAAAATTCAAGATTACAAATTATCTGACTTGACTTATGAGTAAAACGAATAGTATTATATGGGTAGGTAAATATTTTTTACATTTAGTGTTTTCTGTACAAATGTAACTGGTACTTTTTGTCGAACTGCTATAATCGGGAAATCTGGAGACTATTTCGGATATTTCTTTTTCTCAAGTCATTTCTTGTTCCATGCATTGTACTATTATAGTTATATGCATTACCCACCTTATATTTTTTGTAGGTAATCTACCATACCGTAGATATAACGTAGGTATAGCACGGCTGCGAATTGGTACTGATTGGGTGTACGGGATATTAATTCAAATAAAACAGACAATTGTTCATATGACCTGTATATTTACCTAAGTGTAAAGGAGCTTATTTACAAGGTGGACATCAATAATGTTTATGCCTTACCCTTAATCTAACTGCCTTATCTTAAGCTAGTCACATGGAAACAATAAAAAAATCTGCGACTGACGGATTTTTCACAGTTCATGGCACTACCTTCTTAATTTCCGTTACTTCTGGGTTATCTTTACATTATTTTGTTGTTGTTGCTAGATATTAAAAAAAACAAAGGGTTCTCTTAAGTAAATCTATTGGCGTCTAAATTTTTAAACGTAGATATAAAACGACATAAATATGCAGTCATTTGTTATTACTGTTACATTAACTAACAAAAATTATTGTTCAATAACAGACAATTGTAAATAACTGCAAAAATATAATTAAAATAGCCCAGAATTATTAATTTTTCAATGATAAGTACAAAAAAAAAAATATTAAAAAATAGTACTCTTGGTAGTATTGACGATTTTATGGTATTTTAACTGTAACGATGGTGGAAGATAGTGTCATAAACATAATCGGAATCATAATTTCTGCATGTTACACTCCTTGTGTTAACTCTAATACACAATATGTGTGTAAAACATCAAAAATTTCATACAACGTGGGATTGGCTGTTTGTACAAAAATATATTATTAGTTGCCAAATAATAAATATACAAAACTCCAATCCTGATTAAAAAATAAATAATCTAACGATAATTTACATCTTAACAGCTTGTGATCACACAAGAGTCAAGGTCGGTGGCGAAAAAAACTAAAAAAACAGATAAAATATTCAGATTATTTGTTTAAGAATGAAAAATATGATTATAACCATACCACACAGTTTTAATAAATTATTAAATTGATGTTACTTATTAAAAAAGATTGTGCAGATTAACGTGATTTTAATTTATGCAAAGCATAAAGTAACAAAATGAAATAATTTGCTTAGATAATCACTTATTTTAAATGCACGTCATACATTTAACATAGAAAAAAATTGCATTTTTATACTCATTGTCAATCGAAAACGGAAAATGTAAAATATAAAAATGAAGGTTCAAGAAATTATAATTAACATACATATTTTGTTCTTCAATGTTCGAAACAATGAAATTGGACATTTAGTTGTATATGAAACACAAAAAGAAATAATTTAATATAGAACTAACGTAAAGACGATGATGTAACTAAATAAGTATTTTGTATATTGTATTGCATCCTTCAACCGGTTCCTAATTTGAACGACATTTTGCTGACAATGGCAGCACTGGCAGTATATAAATATGTATGAAAATCTGGTGAGCACACACTGTTGATAAGTGAACTACCGTCTCATAATATTATCATAGAAATATGTTCCTATTATCTATGGCTATTAAATAAAGAACTGGCCTCTGGATACTTTGATAAATAATAACATAATTTGATTATTTTCCTCCTGTCATGGTGTTTGTCATCGAGTATAAAAACAACGCTCGTATTGATTGGTTTAATAAAAAAAAAGAAATGTATTTGGTTAAAGATGATAATAAGAAAGACTATAAATTATTGAGTTTAGCACTAAAAGAATTTACAATTACTTTACACTTACACTAGGTGAGCCTTTAGGTTTATGCACGAATTTATATTTTTAACAAATTGTTTATAAAAAAGGAATGTTTTTGGCTTATTATCTTGTCATTATTCACATTTGACTCGCATTTATTAGATGAACAATATTTCTGTGTTTAGAATTATTTATAATTTCAGATACGATCTTTATAATCAAACATTGATATCAGACAAATCATGTTGGCGCCCATAGATTGTTTTTTTTTTCTATCTGTGACATTTTTTAATAACTGCGTGAGATGTCAAGTGTATTGACATTTGAAATTTACCGCCAAATTTATAAGAATAAGTGCACATGTATATAACTAGTTTAGTTTTAACATGTATTACAGTTAATTCGCTTATTAGTACGTGTCTTATTCGACTAAATAGTTACTAATCATAAACATCAAAACAGCAACTTAGCGATCGCCGAACCTTAGTCGAGCTTCGCGAAATGAATATACAAACAGTGCAGTTCCAAATAGACAACAGTTATCTGATACAAGTAATACAAATCTACATTCCTTGATCGAATTTCTCAATAAGTGCTTCGTTTTTAAATATTTTACACACGAATATTATAGATAGGTACTCTATTAAGCGGCCATAGTCTCTAGAATAAAAAATTACAAAACATTGAATGTTCAATGTTTACATTATTTTGATATTATTAAAAAGTAATTGACCTAAGCTTATTGCAATCTGAGAAAATATACATTCAATTTTATAAAATAAATTAGTAAGCTACCAAATTAAAATAGGCATGTCTGATTATTAGATTAAAAAATAGTAAATGGCACGAATAGTCAATAAATGTAGGACAAAACGCGCGAATAAAAATTCGTTGCACAACCTATTTTTAAATCCATAGAAAATATGAATGTAACTTAAAAATATCATGTCAAAAACACGTAAAATTATAATATTAAGAATAAACACATTCAATTCCTAGTAATTCATAGCCAAAACATTGAAAATATACAGAAATTCATAATCTGTCATAAAGAAATGATAATAAAGTTCAATTGCATAAAGCACGAGATGGGGTGAAGATAATGATTTATTAAATTTACATAGGAACAATATTACATTTAAGAAAAGTACAAAAATGGGTATTGCAGTATATAAATTATATAAAAGCAGACAGTATATAAAATTCGACGCCGTTCATTATAGCTTATAAATCTACGATTCTATACGAATGAATGTAAATACGTACACTATGTATGATGTCATTCATAGTTTTTATAACCTGATAGTGTATGACAATAACGAATGACAATTTGTTTATGGATAAGCTATTGTAAAAATCATGCTGCCTATTTTTTATTATTGCAGCATTTACATTGATCCGGCGTCACAAAAACAAGCAAAATTTGTAGTAGGTAGGTAGATATATAATTAATCAGTATTTCATTACATCATAAAGGATATGGACTCGTCCATAGACTAATTCGAGATTTTTATTGTTAATCTACGCGAAGATAATAACACTAACGTGTGATTGGCAATATACAGTAGGAGAGGAAGCGGATGGCACATTTACTTTTTACAGAAAACATTATACAAGATCTCCCATTCAGATTCAACTACTATAGATTAGTGATACCCCAACAACACACAAACCACATTGGTCTCAAAAATCGAGCTATCATCTCTAATAGTATAATATTAAGACATAAAAAGACATTGTCACATGACATCGTTTAGTCAATATGACATTTAAAAAGTTGGTCTTAACATTGATATTACAAATTGTTTCAAATTACATCAATCATTCATAGAAGTGCATATCTCGATTAATTTAACAACGTGATAGTACGTGGTTTGTACATTTAATAGTACAATCAGTACATCTTGATATTAAAAAACGGATATTCAATCGTTAACTTTGTTTTTTTCGTTACGAAGACATTTCCAGAACAAATTTAGCCACGTTATAAATTAATTTAGTTTACAAAGAAGCGTGTAACGAAAAGCATTTTAAGCTGTATTGACATCGTCCGCATTTTGGCGGGAAAATAATGTCTATGGTCGGTCGGCCATATTTGTTATCTGTTTAAAATGGCGTTGTTTAGTAAACACGTGGCATGGTTTGTTCTGTTTCGTCTCACGCGTAAAATTCGCGGTTATTGTGACCTTTCCCGTAGGACGCAGCGGCGGGGCTCCTCTTAGGCTCGTCGAGGGCGTACGATCCCTCGTCCTTCTTCCGCATGCGGTACACTATGAACATCACCACTAGAATGGCGCATAACAACCCGACTACCGCACCGCCGATAACAGCTGAAACAGTAATACAATTATATTGTTATTTTTTGTATAGCTTCATTTTCTGTGATCTTTAAAGTTGCATGGTTTTTAAAGGCATTAAAAATGTTATGGTTCATAGTATGTAGGTAGATATTGCAGAACGTAGACTATCAAGAAATAGGATATAGTAAAATCATATTATTATGCTAAAACAATGTGTCCTGGATTATTAGGTGTCATTTACACCACTACAATTTAGATAGAATTCGATAGTAAGATAAATCCATAGTCAGATGTCAAGGGTGCCGTGAACAAAATAAAGACAAAGGACACACTTAGACCGAGAACAGAAATTCAAATTCATCATCGCTCGGGCATGGTAATCATAGCACCGTACAGATCGTCTAAGAAACAAAAGTACTCGAAGAAAACAATCAATGTAAACAAAGAGGTGCAATACCCACCCGCAAGAATACCAGGCTGAGCAAAGAAGCTGGTGGCACGATCCTCGGGTTTGGCGTCCATGATGAACACGACGTTATCGACTGGCCTCGTCTCCGTCTTGATGTTGGTGCCTGATTGGTCCTGGTCCTGAAAATTGATACACATTTGCAATTACTAAACAGTTATCTATTAAAATGCTCTTGATTTAATTCGGTTCAAAATTAAAAGTGAAGATAAAAGTCGGATGTAGAGGTCTGCTCAAAAGTTGTTGTACAATATACCGGATTACCGGATTATAAAAATGACATAGACTTAGGACTTAGAACGCTGCATAAAGAAAATGTATTTACTATCTTGGATAATTTATCAAAATTGCAAAAAGAGACAGCCTGTCTTTAACTTATTAAAATTCCAAAACTCTACAAATTTTAATATTCTGAGTTCCCTGAAAGATCAAAAATGCCCTTACAAGCGATAAATTATTTAATATTAAAATTATATAATTTACTTTAATGGAATGCGCGTGTGTAGGTAGATAGATATGTGTATCTCCTTTATCTACCACATTTGAAAATCGTCATCATAAAAGAAGTTGGGTCGTTCATCGAAATAAAGCTGCTCTCAAAAAAATTTGCTTGATAGTAAGAAGTGAATAACAATGTACTACGGATCCCTGACTAAGTAGCAAAGCTCTAAAGAAAATACTTACCACAGTATTATCGATGTTTTCACCAGACGATATGCCGATTCCTGGTAGGTCTGGGCGCGAGGGTTGGTCCTCCCCCGCGCCTCGTGGCTCTCCCACACCTTCGTTAACCTGGTTACTGTTTGACGAGACCCGTGCTGGAATCACATTTAGAAAAATTGTAAGGTTTACATCAAGAACCTCCGCAATTACATCCTAAATCTAGGAAGATTTACATTTGTAGATACTAGACTTTTGTTTGTATCATGTATTAATGTTGCGACAAAAATTAGTAATAGCAGTGTAAGTACTAATACCAAAATGCAAACAGTTCGAAGATACTGATTTTAAAACTATGTAGTTATATTGTTAGTTATATTAATTGCGTTTAAGGAAATTAGAAGAAAATTAGGGAAATCTGTTACCAACTCCAGAAACATCAACAGAATATGATGACGAAGACTTTGACTTTACTGTTATTATTATAAGGGTTATTTTGGAAGATGAGGAACTACTAGCATGATTCTGATCAAATAGTCAAATGGATAAAATCAAAATACAACAACAGCGATAGTTCTATAGATGAAGAAAACTGTAGTCAGTACCTTAGGAAGAATGAGATGAAATGTTTTACAAGAATACTCTTCAAACGACTTTACAACGAATTGTTACAGTACATGCGCTAGTAAATAATGTATCTGAGCATAATTAAACTGATAAGAGATGACTTTACGTAAATGATTTAACATTGAACATCGAGAATGATAAAAACATGCAAGAATATGGAGATACGGAACAAGCGTTTACATACTTACCAAATTCCTTCGCAGAATGTATTCGAGTCAGTAAATATTTTATTAATAAACTTAGATTAATTGCAGGTTAATGTAGAAATGTTCTGCATAATAAACAGAATACTAGCCGACGCGAATAATAAAAGGAAACTGTGAGGCAACGGGACAATTAAACTTGCAAATACAGTGATAACAACGCAATTACTAATCCAAGGTTGTGTCATAGTTAGCCTCTGCTTTTTTAGAGCTCCGCGATGAACAACATAATTATTATTCGCTGCTGATGAACAATTACATTGACCCATGTTCATATTTTTAATACTGCGTTATTCATGGCGTATTCCATTGTTTCATTGTCATAGAATTTGAGACAATAGTAACCAATAATGAGGAATTTTTGTGTATCAAATAAAAATATACAATATACAATGATAATAAATATGAACCAAAATCATTTCATGTTGCTTCTGATTCAGACTTCTTTTTCATCTAACAATTTACAAATGTAGGAAGCAAAATTAGAACCGATTTTGTTTCATAAAACTAAATAATTCTTGCAACAAAACTGGCATGCTTCAGCCTCTACTCACGACTGACTACATCGAACAGGTCGTCTAGTGGCGGTAGGATTGGAGACTCGGTATCCGGGTAAATCGATATTTCTGTGTTAGGAGTTGTGGTGCGAGTCGTGGGTACATAGTCTTCGTCATCCTCTGGCGCTTCGAGGGCGTCACCTGATCCTCTACTGTCTTCGTCGTCCGGGCCAGGTCCTGGACCCCAACCGGACCCTGAGCTCTCGTCGCTCTCTAGACCAGAACCGTCGTCGTCAATGAAGACATCATCCCGCTGCACGTAACCTTGTGTGCTGTCTGTTGGTGTGCTGCCGACGACAGAGTCCTGGAATTGAAAAAAAAACGAGTCAGTCAAATGACAGATATGATTAAGCATCGCTTGCTGAGGGAATAATTCAGTTCCCGACCTAGCCAGATATTTATTGTGATAAAGGTTTTATTTTCCCTCTCTTTAATTTTGTAAATTTTAATTTATTGCAGCTCATTATTTTTTGTTATAAATTGTTTTTAAAATAAGTACGAGTACATTATCGAGAGACATTTTTGGTCTTGGTTTGATACACGATTACACGTTATTTAAAATTAAATATAGCAATTCGAATAAGTTTACTTGATGAATACGAAACGCTTTACGCTTTAATCTAGTTCGAAAAGACTCTTACCTATAAACCTTAAAAGCTTTGACGCAATGCAAGCCTATATAACGCGTATATTTATGCAATGCAACGCAGTGAGTCACACAATCCAATATCGAATGGAAAGCACTGAACTACCCTTGCAATATCACTTTTCACGTCGAATAAAACAATAATATCCACAAACAACACAAACTGGTAACGATATAACACCGTACACGAAAACGATAAAGAAATTGCGTTTCTGTCTACGTCATCATGTATGGAACTGGATGAATGGACGAAAAGGTGCAGTTTAATGGATGGGTCACTCACCTATCTTCCCAATGAAATTGTAGTTCGATGAGCGTTTGTAAAATTAGGCCTGGTTGTGCTTTTGCTATGATATAGCTGGTTAAAGAGAATTTGGCAGTGTTCTCTTTGGCTAGCGTGGTTTTGTAGTGGCTGAGCCGATCGATACCCTCCAGAGGGGTGGGGTCGAAGGAGGCGCAGCCTGTAGGTCCGGGTTCCCGCCAACCGCCAACAGATGCCGGGAATGCGGTTCAGTGAGGTTCGCGAACGAAATATTTCACGTTTCGTACACCAGAGTGCGCTGCGCTTTTTGACATTATGATGCTGTACGATTTCGAAGTTGGTTGACTGTTAAAATAGAAAAGAGTAATGCAACGCTCTTCCTAAATTTTAATGTTGAAAATTGCCCGTCGTTTCTTAACATACATGTGAACGAATTTCATGAAAAGACTAAGTTGTACTAATTAACTTTTAAAATCATTCGTTGTTTATAAGGAAATTCTGTTGTATTCTCAGAAATTTATTCACTGTTTCCATTTGGACCAATATGACTACAAATCAAAGTAATATCAATTTCGTTCATGTTTTCCAACTAAAATTAACGCAGTAAACTGGAATTTAATGTCACAACATTATTTAAGTTACAATATTATCGCCGGAAGATACAATCGTGGCGTTAAGTGAAATAAAAACATAATATTGGTTACCTCGCAAACTGTTGAGAGCCATACATTTCCGTTCATATGTGTTAATAATCACAAAATGGGCCCGAAATTCTGATTACCACGCAATTTACATCGTAAAACCGGGCGTGGTTGGTAATGAGAAATATTATTTATCGCACCCGGATAATGCGGCTCGACTGACCCGGCATTTCACCCGGTTTATTACTTACCTGTGCCTTAACGAGATTCTCTCATGTTTTATTCGCAGTCCGCGAAATATTCCATTTTACAAATGTTACCGATTTTATTTTTTATACGAGTTTGGGCCGCGTGCTTACTGGCTGAAGCTAAGCGGTCTTGTGAATATTTGATGCATCCATTATGGATACCTCTTTAGATCAGAAATACGTAAAGTGTTAGGTTTATGCATCCTTGAAAAAAATAAAATATTGGGAATCTCAAATTACATCGTGATGGGTAAGTAGTACAAGTATTTTGTATATGAAAATTCTATTTTGTTTTTTCAACAATTCCCACCTGTTGATAAGTAGAGACTACCCATTACAGTCCTTAACCCTTAGAGATAAGTTTGATACAATAAAGAACAAATAAATAAGAAGCCTTAATTCTATTATCACCCTCATTACCCAGAAACAATTATTATCATCCACTGTAACATAGGTACTTGAATTTTGAGTTTATCCGCCAAGCTTAGTTTAAGTCGTATAGGGAGATAGACACGTTGTGTGCAAACAAAGGGTGAAGATTATAACACGACGCTTCAGAACAAAGGTTGTCAAAAGTGGAGCCTCTTGCTAAATTGATAAGGTTCTCACATCAAGGGAGACTCGAGCCGTTTTCAAAGAACGGTAATGATATTATGGATCTTTGTTAATACTGGGCTTAGTCGGAAATGAGGTTTTTCGAATAGGCTTGTATTGTACTTTTTTACTAACGGCTCACCGGCACGGGTATCTCTTCATAACTGAGGAGGCCTAGAGCATACCACAATGCTGCTATGTACGCTCACTGTAGTCCGCTTTTTTAACTTATTAGTCTTATTTTTAAAATTTCATTTTCAGAGTAGATTTTGTAAATATTTATTATGTAATACTGACGTAATGAAATCACTTAAACATTACTGGAAGAGTTTGAATAACATGAAAATATGGGACTTCCGTTACAAGGTTTACGAATTACGAAAAACTACTTTCTAAATAAGGCCAGTTAAAAAATGGACTGTAGAATTTGTTCCCGATCTGGGTTATATTTGTGAGCGTTGTCCATTACACCTACAACACAGAGATGGCTAATTTAGGGCTATAAGAGAGCAGCAGTGTAGTGGTCAGATAAAAAATGTCACATTATAATCTACGACTCCAAATAAAGCTCCATTTCTAACACAATGTATGTGAATCTCATCGTTCATATTGTCATTAAAAATGTAAATTTTATTAATTTACGAGTAATGCATGTTCATCATTCGGATGCAAGTGTATGACACTTAATTCAAACGCAGCGCGCTCCACTGCACCGCTAACGACCTCTGTCTGAAGAGGCTTTTAGGTGTGATACTTAGCTCTCATAGTGCTACATCTGTCTGTCTGTCGACTACTAGCATTGTCTCTATTTATATCAGAATTTTGAATTAAACAGACGCAGTTTCAAGGACTTTTGTTATTTGTTTAGTTTGTAGTGCAGTTGGTTTGATTGTCTACTGAAAAGGACCTGGTGTATTTATGTTAGATGCTCTTTTCACAGACCATTACGTAATGCAGTATTTAGTATTTGTCAAGCATCTTTCTTGAGTTAAGTAAGATTAGATAAGATTCGGCTCGACGCCCTCTTACTTTTTACTTGGAAATAAGCATCACAAACATCCCTCTTTATAACACGTAATACCTTTTTTCCTCCCCTGGCACGCAGTAAATAATATAAATTCATTTAATGGCTGTATTCAGAAATTCCCTGGATATCTGCCTACCGAAAAAATGTCGTTGAATAATTAATATTGCCAATACTGCATATTCATCCACGTTTCCTGTTGTGACGTTTATTACATTACAAGTCGATATGAACTAAAGTGAGGCGTCATTCAAATAGGGATAAAATTCGTTTTGTCCATCCGCCTGTCAATAAACTGTCATCTATTTTGGTATCATCAAGGTTTTTATTTTTATTCTCCATCTTCAGTACTAGTAAAAATACTTTTCGTTTCGCAAGTGCTCATGAGATTGAATTCGTTTTGTAGCGCGGTATTTCAATAACTGAAATGCCTTGTAGAAACTTGAAGACAGTGCTAGCTATCAAGCAGATTTAGAAATATAAACTGGAGACAACGGAGACAACACTGTAATCTGTTTTAATAGGTGTAAATATAATTAACTTCTGATCTTATCAGGCTAATATTTTAAAAGTTTAACAAAAATTTAAAAGCCAGGAAAGATAAGTCGTGTATGAATATTCTGAAGAGTAAAGTGCCTCTTAAAAAACTTGCATATAAAAGAAGAGCTTAGGGAGGTAAAGAATTAGTTACATAGTGGTATCTATAAGAGTCCTTGTCAGTGATTGCAAGCAACACATAAATTTCCATGCAACCAGCGTCTAAAGTAGCTCAAAAAGTTAAACAAAGCTCTTTGTAGAACCTTTAAATATGCGATGAATTTTGAAGTGGGCGCAAAAGGCAACTGTTTAAAATGTACAAAGTTTAATGGAAATCGGGGTTGCTGAGGGAATATTAAGAGCGTAATGGCGTCACATTGTGTACTTGTAGGTGTGAAAAAGACTCGGGTAAGACCCGAAACTTCGTTATCAAAGAGATTCGCCCTTGAGATAAAGGACTTTAAAATTTTTACCCTTATTTGCGCTTTGAGAATAATATTTAATCATTGTGAGGGTTATATGTTAGCAGATCTTTCTGGATTTACTTAGGTAAATATACGCCTATAACTTAGGTACAGGCAACGAAATTGCTATTTATTTTCTTCAGACGTTGATGTTTCACGTTAACGTAATTTTAGGGTACATCAGCCAATTTTTGTGTTTGTATTAATTAGAAATAATAGAAAAAAAAATAGCGCAAAACCAACTACATTAAAATACAAAAATCTATACAGATTTGATTTCGTCACAAAATTTTCAGGGAAATCCAGAACATCTACGATTCTTACCATCACAGTGTGAAGCAAGAAGAATTGCTATTTATTATTTATCTATCTCTAAGCAGAAAGATAAAAGCCTATCCAAAGGTAATGTGGAAGAGATTTAAACAAAGGGTTTGGGTCATACAGATAACGAGCCCTTTGAACACGCTTTATACCTTATTACATTAATTCCTTGATGTAATTAAACTTTACTCGTACACCAGGTCCTGTCAGGTCCCGCCCTTCATAAGAGGTAGAAACCTAGTTTCATATAGCGAACCCTAACGACTTATGCAGAGGTTCTCAAACTTTATTTCCCCTTTCTTCTCCTCCATATTAAAGCACCTTTACGTTTAGTAAAGTCAATTTGAGGAATTTGTACCTTTGCAAATGATGAAAAATTACGAGGGTCACAAATTGAACACAAATCTTCAAGTGCTTTTGCATAAAGAACACTTACCTACATTCATAATGTAATTCGTAGTTACATTTACGAAACGGGGGTAGATTCAAAAAATTGACGTGCATAAGTGTATCATTGATACCTACATGAATAAATGATTTTGATTTTTGATTTTTCCTCGTCTACTGTCTTTGAAAATAAATTTTATAGTCCCTCCGGATTTTAATTTACTAGTAAGTAACATATTTGTATGCCTACTTTTAATTTTCCTTGTAATTGTTAATTTTAGTTACGAACACAAATTTGCGTCGACGCCTTTTTTTCAGCCGATAGCGTAAAATAAAATAATTAATTGAAGAAAATAGGT